>APFE030266029.1:538290-572881 GCA_000404065.3 Pinus taeda | reverse complement strand
AGTTATGCGGAAGTGCTGCCGGGCCCGATTTGGGAAATCCTTCTGCGTATCGTCAACTCATAGGGGCCTTGATGTTCTTGGTGAACTCCCGTCCGGACATATTTTTTGTAGTGAACACATTGAGTCAGTTTATGGTGGAGCCTCATCATATACATTGGATTGCTGCCAAGAATCTCTTGAGATATCTTCGGGGCACAATCACTTATGGACTGAGATACATTGCCAAGAATGTGAGGTTCCATGGTTACTTTGATGTAGACTGGGTTGGCAGTGTGGTGGATCGCAAAAGCACATCAGGGTGTTGCTTCTCTCTAGGTTTTGCTTCAATATCATGGATGAGCAGGAAGCAAAAGGCGGTTGCTTTAAGCACCGCTGACGCTGAATACATTGCTGCTAGTTTGGCCTCCTATGAAGCTGTCTGGTTGAGGAAGCTCTTTCGTGAGTTGTTTGGACATGTGCTGGATACCACCGTGATCTTCTGTGAAAACCAGAGTGGGATTCGTCTTTTTGAGAATCTCATGTTTCATGATCGCTCCAAGCATATTGATATCAGGTACCACTTTATCTGGGATATGGTACAATGGGGAGCAATAAGGCTCCATCATATTGGGATTGATGAGCAGGTCGCCGATATTCTTACGAAGCCCCTCGGGAAGGTCAAATTCTTAACTTTCCGTGAACGACTTGGAGTCGTGGAGAGATCCTCTTATGAGGGTCCTGTATGAGCTGGATAGTGAGCTCTGGGAGCTCGGGGGGAGGGGGGGGCCTTGGGGTACTTCTTGGAGCGATGAGCGACCATAGGGTGACTCACCCTCCCCTAGTGGTGCACTGTGTATAGGGTGAATGGTTCACCTTCCCCTGTGATACCCCATGGTGGCATATGCATAGACTGAGTGGTTCACCCTCCCCTATGGCATATGAGCAAGATGAATGGTTCACCTTCTCCTACTGGCACATCCTACCCATGTAGTCCGGGACTCATGAGAAGTACCTCTCATCTGGCCAATGAGTAGAGAAATGAGGATAGGGACCATAGTATCGTGTACTACTGTACTCCCTATGCTAGGATGTTGATATTGATATGGGATCAATGGAAACTGACTACGGGTCAGTTAAGAGTGGTATGATACACTCTTTATTGTTGGAGATTGACTTCGGGTTAGTGGAGAAGGGTATGATACATTCTTGATCATTTCTTCTTTCTTCATGGTTCAACAGAGCAGAGCAATGTAGTGACAGGGATGGTACATATTGTCAGACAGTTTGGCAGGTGATGTTCTCCCTAGTTGAGAGGTAGTGTTAAATTTGGCAACTAGGGCCAAACATCACTTTGGATAGCTCTTATGAGGCAACTAGGGCCAAACATCACTTTGGATAGCTCTTATGAGGCAACTAATATTTTTCTTGGATTCCTCTTTCCGAGAGGTGTAGGATTGATCTAAAGATCATCTCATTCTAACATGTACAAATGAAGTTATGAATTTATTTTGATAATGGACAAATTGTCAAGGTCAGCTGGCCATCAAATTAGCCTCCTCCAGCCTTCAACGTTGCATATAAGTACAAGGTGCCTCCTACTCATTTTGGCATTACATCTCATTCATCTTTCTCTCTCTCATTTTGATTGGGTATGGATTTCTGGGCCTCTCTCTCTCCACACGTGCGAATGGAGGACTGTCTTTTCTAGTTGTTGCGTTGACCAGATTTGATTGGTTATTTTCGGACTGTTTTGGGCTGCATTATGTTGCTGTTGGAGGCCGAGCTGACCAAGGTTGACCGAGTTTTGGAGGTCAATTTCAGCCCTGTTGACCAACGTTGACTTTCTGGTTAGGGCTTTCTGTTTCTGCTGTTTTGACTGATCAGTTTGGGCAAGTGAATATTGTAAATTGTACTCTCTCTGCTAAACTTTTGAAGAATTATAAGAAGAATTGATCAAGGGTTTCCCCACATTGGGGTTTGTCCTTGGCTAGTGCCATATCTTGTGTCCTCTTGTGTTGACTTGTCTTCTACTATTATTGTTTATGTTCTATCTGCATTTTACTATCATGTTGATGTGATTGCTATACTGGATATGATATTGGGCTAATAAAGAAAATTGAATTTAAATTGCTCTAAGGATAGAACATACCATTTTTATCTTAAAATTAACACTAGGGCATCATGAAACTAGGGCTTTAGGGATTTATCATGTAGCTAGGGAATATGCATCATCTTCATGCTTAGGGTTTTCTCCTAGGGTTTGCATGAGGTTAGAGCAACATCATGAAAGGGTTATTCAGCATTAGAAGAATATTTGCCATCTTCAACAATGCCATATTGACATCAATGACAACTTTGACCAACAGTCTCCCCCTTTGTCATTGATGGCAATATTCTTGCCCTTTCAACAATTTCTTCCCCTTTGACATCAATGGCAAACAGGGTGTCCAAGTACTCCCCCTTTCAAGCTGTTTCTTGATATGCTGCTCCATCGTATTTCTTTCATCAATGATAGTTCTCCATGATATATATGTTGCTCCCCCTGTCATGGTGCTCCTTCTTCTGGCAATGTGGTATATGATAAATGTGTTTGCATTTCTTCATGTGATGAACCAACTCCCCCTGCCTGCATAAACTCCTCTAGGTGATCCGAATTGGATCCTAAACACTCTCTAAGTTTTCATAAACTTGTTCAAATTATGCCAAACAGATTCAAGTCTTAGAAAGATCAAGCTGTTGAATTGAGGCTTCTGTGATCCATAACATTTATTAAGTAGAGTTTCAGCGTAATTCACATGAAGTTTATAGCCGTTATCTGGTCTAGAATGTTCTGTTATCTATTTAATATGAAAAGCGAGATCTGTTCATTCAACTTGTCCTGACGCTGAACCACACTAGTTGGTTCGAAACGCATCGACAAAGGTTTTCTTCATGTGATTTACGCCGAAACTCTACTTAATAAAAGATCAAGCTATTAGAAGGAATCCTCGTGACAGTTGTAATTGTAATCAGCGCGGAGCAATGAGGAACCTCGGTCGAGCGCACAGACCGTTGGCCCATGGTAACGCGCATTCGCGCAAATTGGCAAAACTAGA
The DNA here is from genome assembly GCA_000404065.3 of Pinus taeda. Taxonomy (NCBI): domain Eukaryota; kingdom Viridiplantae; phylum Streptophyta; class Pinopsida; order Pinales; family Pinaceae; genus Pinus; species Pinus taeda. The sequence continues at coordinate 569,807 of APFE030266029.1, read as the reverse complement.
GGCTAATTCAAGAAACAGGGGTGGTTTCTGATAACGTGATTGTCCCCCTCAGTGAAGGAAAGCCCCAAAGTGCCCGGATCCAAAATGGCTATGAAATGCGGAAAAGTAATAAATTTGGTTCTGTGGGTTCCACAAAACTGGTAGGATATCGGAAGGCCTCGAGGTGGTAAGCAGTTTTGGCCGAGTTCCGCCCGATGCCACACATTGAGTGACACGCGTCCGGTGGAAGAGAGAGAAAACCTCTCACATCGGACAGGTAAATGCCATGCTACTTACCTGCCCGATATGAACGATGACCGTAGGATTTGAGGGGCCTAGATCAACGGCGGAGGCGCGTCCCGATATATGACCATATTTGACAAGGTTGTAAAGCAAGATTACATGGGATTTGAAGTCTGAAGTGGACAATGAGTTGGCAGAAAATTCGTGTTTCACGGGCATCTTGGAGCAAACGGAAATAACAACCGTTCAAATGTGTCCAAGGAACCTGACACACTCAGTTCGTTATGAAACAGGTGGCTACCTCCCTATGAAGCGTTACACAGTGATGATGACGCATAATAGAGGAATTCAAACGGACAGAGAGGCAGGAGAACTAGAATGCCGGGAAGCGGAAACGAACCGATAGAAAGCAGACTGGCTTTAAAGCCATGAACTAACAGAAGCAGAGACACACACAGAGAGGAGTTAGTTAGACGTAGAAAGCTAAGAGCAGAGAACAGAGAGAAGAAGCCGAGCTGACTCGAGGGCAGCATCGAGCCAGACAGAGCCAGAGAGAGTCAGAGAGTTTGTGCACTCCAGAGAAAGCTTGAGAGGTTCAAGCGAGCTCCTTGACATAGGCCTGTCTTGTATGAGTTTAAGATTGGGCTCATACTACTGTGACCAGTAGAGGTCAAGTACCAGTAAGGAGAGTCTGTGTACTCAAATCCTACTGATTCATATCTGTTAAGTGAGACTCAAATTGAGCTCACTGTTGTAAAGAAACTCTGCTTTGAAAACATAATAGAGAGGCCACCACTGAAAGCTGGACCAGGAGATGTAGCCCAGGAGTATTGGGTGAACTCCTTATTAAACTTGTTGTATTACATATTTTCTTGTTATGTTTTCTCTAACTACCTCAGTGTCTATGTATTTTACAATCTTATCGATCCATCGCATAAAGTAACGTAGGCGCATTCATGCACATGAGTTTGTAATACCTTTAATTCTTTGTCCTGGATAAATTCCAGATCAGGTGGTATCAGAGCTCTAGGTTACTAAGGTTAGACAAGCTTGTGCTGGATTTTGTTGTTGAATGCTAACTAGATCAAAGCTTAAATTAGGAGAAGGAGAGTTGGTCGAAACTAACCCTGAAATTGGAAGAGTCTATCCTAAGAGGAAAATGTCAAAAGAAAGTCCCTTGGAATCAGACCCTCAGTTCATGGATAGTTTCATGACCATGAGAGCCATGGTAGAGGAAATGTATAGAGAATTTAAGAAAGGTAGAGAGGAAGATGCATCAAACTCCAAAAGCGATAAAGGAGCAGAAGAATCTCTCCTCCATGACCACTCTAAAGGCAAGGGGAAAGAAGAAAAACTTCCCACACCTCCTAGTAGCCCTGAAAACAAAAAGAAGACATCTTTGATTAAATTAGATGTTAAATTTGATTCACCAATATAGGATGGAGAGTTGAATGCAGAGAAGCTGGATAATTGGATTAGACAGATTGATGTTTATTGCAGAGTGCAGAGCGTCGATTTAGACAAGAGTAAGATTCAGCTGGCCAGCCTACGCCTTGGAGGCACTGCCTTGGTATGGTGGGAAGGCAGGACACAAGCTGACATGAAGAAGCATGGTAAGATTCTTTCTGTCTGGAGTGAATTTGTTTCTGCAATTAAAAAGCAATTCTATCCACTAGCCTATATGCAGTAAGCCATGATGAGCTGGCAAACTCTTCGACAATTGAAAGGGCAAAGTGTACAAAGTTACACTCAAGAATTTAGGAAAAGAGCTTTGATTCTAGGAATTTCTTTAGACTCACTTGAAACTCTGCTGAAGTATATAGGTGGTCTACACAGTTACTTAAGACACACAATTCTCATGTTTAATCCCACTAGCATAGATGAGGTATCTGCTCAAGCTACAGATCTAGAGGCTAGAGGAAAGAATGTGAACCCAAAAGTTGGGGATCATCAAAACCCACTGCAAGCAAGAATAAGGAGAAAAGAAAACAGAAATGGAAAGAGAGGAAGACTAATACAGTACAAAAGACCAAGTCTTCATGCACTCACTGTAAGAAGGATGGGCATGATGATGAACACTGCTAGATCTTGCATCCGGATCTGAGACCCAAGAAGTTCAAGGGCAAGAAAAAGAAGATTGCTGCAACTATTCAAAAGGATTTGGGGTCAGACTCAGGAGATGAAACAACAATCGCAGCCACAGGTATAAAAGGTAAAAATTCTGAAGCATCCACTAGTAATTCTGCGCAATCTACTGATAATGAAGAAAATGAGAGGAAAAGGCACGAGCTTTTTCATATTCGAGTTATTTCCAAGCATCAAAAGATTGATACTTTGTTTGATAGTGGCTCACAAGTAAGTTTAATTTCTGAAGCAATTGTAAAGAAATTGGGATTACTAACCACACCTCACAAAAAGCCATATCCATTAGGTTGGTTATGTGATAAAGCATAGTTACAAGTGACTAGACAATGTAAACTTAGGTTTTCTTTTGGGTCAGCATTTGTAGATGAGGTTGAGTTAGATATAGTTCCTTTGGATATATGTGGAATTGTTTTAAGAAGTCCTTAGACTCCTTACTTGTATGATAGAAAAGCTATTTTCTATAGAGCTAAGAACAAGTATCAACTCGTTAAAGATGGAATCAAATATATTGTAAGAGCTCGTAAACTCAAGAATAATTATATTTTCATAAACTTAGGGCAGATGAAAAGAATTGTAAAGTCATGCAAACAATTTTTACTGATGGTTGTAAAGGAAAAGAAACCTGATAAAACCAATGTATTTGAGGGCTGTGAAGCTAAACAACAAGCTGATTTAGAAAAATCTGTTTCAGAATATGATATACTGTTTCAAGAACCTAAAGGTTTGCCACCCAAAAAGGAAATAATACATGATATTAATTTGCAGCAAGATGCTCCATTGCCTAACATCGGAATGTATAGGTTGTCCGCTTTAGAGAATATAGAAATCAAGAAGCAGGTACAGGAGCTGCTCGAGAAGGGGTTCATCAGACCTAGCACATCACCATGTGGGTCTCCAATTGCCTTGGTGAGAAAGAAAGATGGCTCATGGAGAATGTGCATTGATTACCGAGCACTGAATAAGATAACGATAAAAAATCGTTATCCCCTTCCTTGCATAGATGATCTATTGGATCAATGAAAGGAAGCTGTTTATTTTTCCAAGTTGGACTTGCATAATGGCTATCATCAGGTCAGAGTTGCAGAGCAAGATGCATGGAAGACTGCTTTCAAAACAAAGCAGGGATTGTATGAGTGGTTGGTTATGCCTTTTGGCTTAACTAATGCTCCTACTACTTTTATGAGAGTAATGAATGATGTACTCAGACCTTTTCTTGATGATTTTGTCATTGTATATTTGGATGACATTCTTATATTCAGTAAAACATGGGAAGAACATTTAAAGCATGTTACACAGACTCTAGATGTTTTGAAAAAAGAAAATCTTTATGTTAAGCTCTCAAAATGTGAATTTGGCAAAACATCTTTGAATTATTTGGGTCATATTATAGGGGGTGGTGAATTGAAGATAGATCCCTCTAAGGTTGCAGTCATTGTAAACTGGCCTAAACCCAAATCTGCTACCGAAGTTAGAAGCTTTTTAGGAGCAGCACGGTATTGAAGAAAGTTCATTTCTAACTTTTCCTTAATTGCAGCTCCCTTACATGCTTTAACAGGATTGAACAAGGTGTTTTAGTGGGGAGGCAAACAGCAGAAAGCTTTCGACACCTTGAAAGAAAAGATTAATACAGCACTAGTACTAGCACTGCTCGAATTTCAAAGGCCATTTGAGATTGAAACGGATGCCAGTGACTATGCCATGGGAGCAGTGTTGATGCAGCACGGTAAACCCATATGTTATTATTCTGAGACATTTAATTCTGCAGTAGTTAATTATCCCACATATGATAAAGAATTGTATGCATTAGTACAGAGTGTGAAAAAGTGGAAACATTATTTAATGGGCAAAGAGACAGTAATACATGGTACATACTGATCATCAACCACTTCAATATTTGCACTCACAAACTAAGTTGCAACAATCAAGACACTATAGGTGGATGGGTTTTCTACAATAGTTTCATCTTGTCATTAGATATAAAAATGGCATATACAATAAAGTTGCAGATATGTTGTCCAGAGCAATCATAAATGCATCCACTATACTTAAGCTTAATTCAGTATTGCACGAAAGCTACATTGAACAATATGCTCAAGATATAGATTTTAAAGATGTATATGCAACTTTAAGTCATGGAAAACAAGTAGAAGAATTGGATTATCATGTTAAGGACCAGCTCTTGTATTCATTTGGGAAAGTTATGCATTTCTCAAACAAAAAGAGTAAAGATAATTCGAGAAGTACACACTTCTCTAATATCAGGTCACTTTGGTGTAAGTAAAATAGTTGCACAACTACAAAGATTTTGTTATTGGCCAAAATGAATGAGACAGTTTCTAGATATGTAAGAGGGTGTACCATGTGTGCTAAAAGCAAGCCCAACAATAGAAAACTAGGCTTGTACACTCTACTACCAGTTCCTTCTCATCCTTGGGAAAGTGTTTCCATGGACTTTGTTGGAGGACTGCCTAAATCTAGGAAAGGTCATGACTATTTATATGTTGTTGTGGATAGGTTCAGCAAAATGTGTATTTTGATACCTTGTAACAAACAGACTATAGCTGAACAAACTGCGAAATTGTTCTTTCAGCATGTATGGGTTCATTTTGGATTACCCACTTTCGTTATATCTGGTCGAGATACTCGATTTGTTGGGAAATTTTGGTTAAGTCAGTGGAAATTGATGGAGACTAGATTGAAGAAGAGCACAACTTTTCATCCGCAAACAGATGGCCAAACAGAAGTAGTCAACAGGACAGTGATCCAGTTGCTCAGAGGCTATTGCAGCAAGCATCCCAGGCTTTGGGATGAACATTTATTTTATGTGCAGCATGCTTACAACCGAGCTCAACATTCTTCTACACAGAGATCTCCTTTTGATACCTGTTTAGGTTTCACACCAAGGTCTCCCTTGGATTTTGTCTTTGATAAAGCCATAGCAGTTGATGGACACAATGATGTGGACAAGGCAACCAAGTTCATCGAACAAATCCAAGAGATTCACTAGGCAGTACAGGAACAGTTGGAAAAGAGCCAAGCCAACTACAAGGCAAGGCATGACAAGCATCAGATGGAGCATAGTTTCCAAGTTGGTGATCAAGTCTGGCTGTATATCAGCAAAGACCGAATGCAAGGTGAAGGTAAGACGCTGAAGCCAATAAGCTATGGACCTTTCAAGATACTTGAGAAAATTGGTGAGAATGCTTTTTGCCTTGATTTAACAGCTTACATGCACATCTACTCAGTTGTTAATGCAGACAGCTTGAGATTATTTGAACCTTCATTAATTGAAGATCCCGAAGAGCAGATTCAATTGCCTACTATTGATGATCTGTTGCCTGAATATCTTAATGAATTGGAGGAAGATACAGTTCTGGACAGGAAGGTAACAACTACACGCAGAGGGGATGTTGAGTACCTCAGGATTGGACTTAAAGGTTCAAAGCCAAGCAGTGCGAAATGGATAGAAATAGGGCAAGCGAGGAATCAGTACCCTCACTTGATCGATGCTTAAAAATAAACTTTTGGTGGTCCAAAGGCTTTTCAGTAGGAAGGCCGTGATTCGAATTGGATCCTAAACACTCTCTAAGTTTTCATAAACTCGTTCAAATTATGCCAAACAGATTCAAGTCTTAGAAAGATCAAGCTATCATAAGGAATCCTCGTGACAGTTGCAATTGTGATCAGTGTGGAGCAACGAGGACCTTCGGTCGAGCGCGCAGACCGTTGGCCCATGGTAATGCGCGCTGGCGCAAATTGGCAAAACCAGAGGCTAATTCAAGAAATGGGGGTGGTTTCTGATACGCGATTAGTGCTAATCGCGTATCGCAGGGCGTCCCCCTCAGTGAAGGAAAGCGCAGAAGTGCCCAGACCCGAAATGGCTATGAAATGCGGAAAAGTAATAAATTCGGTTCCATGGGTTCCACAAAACTGGTAGGATAACGGAAGGCCTCGAGGCGGTAAGCAGTTTTGGCCGAGTCCCGCCTGATGCCACACACTGAGTGGCACACGTTTGGTGGAAGAGAGAGAAAACTGCTCACATCAGACGCGTAAATATCATGCTACTTACCCGCCCGATATGAATGACGACTATAGGATCTAGGGGGCCTAGATCAACGACGGAGGCGCGTCCCGATAAATGACCGGATTTGACAAGGTTGTGAAGCAAGATTACATGGGATTTGAAGTCCGACGTGGACGATGAGTTGGCAGAAGATTCATGATTCGCGGGTATCTTGGAGCAAACAGAAATGACGATCGTTCAAATGTGTCCAAGGAACCTGACACACTTAGTTCGTTATGAAATAGGTGGCCACTTCCCTGTGAAGCGTTACACAGTGATGATGACGCAGAACAGAGGAATTCAAATGGACAGAGAGGCAGGAGAACCAGAACGTCGGGAAGCGGAAACGAACCGACCGAAAGCAGACTGGCTTTAAAGCCATGAACTGACAGAAGCAGAGACACACACAGAGAGGAGTTAGTTAGACGCAGAAAGCTAAGAGCAGAGAACAGAGAGAAGAAGCCGAGCTGACCTGAGGGCAGCATCGAGCCAGACAGAGCCAAAGAGAGTCAGAGAGTCTGTGTACTCCAGAGAAAGCTTGAGAGGTTCAAGTGAGCTCCTCAGCATAGGCCTGTCTTGTATGAGTTTCAGATTGGGCTCATACTGCTGTGACCAGTAAGGAGAGTCTGTGTACTCAAATCCAATTGATTCATATTTGTTAAGTGAGACTCAAATTGAGCTCACTGTTGTAAACAAACTCTGCTTTGAAAACGTAATAGAGAGGCCACCACTGAAAGCTGGACCAGGAGACGTAGCCCAGGAGTATTGGGTGAACTCCTTATTAAACTTGTTGTATTACATGTTTTCCTGTTATGTTTTCTCTAACTACCTTAGTGTCTATGTATTTTGCAATCTTATCGATCCATTGCATAAAATAACATAGGCGCATCCATGCACATGAGTTTGTAATACCTTTAATTCTTTGTCCTGGATAAATTCCAGATCACTAGGTTTTCTTTTTGCTCAAGACAAGAAACATTGTTGCCTTGTGATCAAGTGGAAGACATCTTCACAATATCATGATTTTCTTCAATGGAATTACTGCTGAGAGATGATTTATTAAGAGATGATTGTCCATGTGTGACTCATCAAGAGCTTCATAGGGCTCTTCACAGATAGCTTCTGTAAGAATAATCAAGAAACACAAGCTCCCCCTAACAATATGCATAGTCTTCTGTTTGGAAAAATTTCATCATCAAAACTTGGAATATCACATTTGTCAATGAAGTACCCATTAGATTAACAACATGAGTTGATGTCTTGAGTGTTCTAGAGACTTTCTTATCCAATTTGCTTCCTTCTCCATACTTGTGTGACTTTATTTTCCCGCTTGGTAGTCATGTTTTTAGCTTGTTTAGGGACCCAAGTCAAGTTACAATCACGAGCCATATGTCCAATATTATGACATTTGAAGCATTTCATCTTGTTCATGAATGGGGAATCATGACTTATTCTTGCAAAGTTGCTTCTAGGATGCTGATGTGGACCATTATTTTTGTCCTTGTGGTATGCCCTACAATCCTTTGCCATATGCCCAAAATTTGTACAAGAATAGCAATAATCGAAAAATATACTTTGGTACTTGGAGGATGGGGATTGCCTTGTTGCACTTCTAAAGTCAATCTATCTTGGGATCCTTTGATCAAATTTATTGTCTCTTGTGTTCTTGACACCATCTGCATATCTTCTTGAAGTAGGGTTTCTTCCAATGTTATCTTGACTCTTCTCCTTGCTTTTGCTGGAACTGGGGGCATCTACATTTCTTCCAACCTTCAACATATCCTTGTTGTTTGAAGCATTAGGGTTTGTATCATTTCTGTTTGAGGGTTCACCTGGATAACCAAGACTTGATTTATCAAGAGACCTTTGATGACTTAGGATGTCATCTAGGGTTTGAGAGCTCTTAAGACTCTTGTTCAGATGATCAACTTCTTTCTTTAGGAGATAAATTTTAACTTTCATCGTCTTGCATTCTTCATTCTTCTTTATTAGATGGTTCTCCATTTCTTCCTTCATCTTGGTTGCTTCACATGATTGGGCCTTAAGTGAGGTGATTTCTGATTTTAATTTGGTGATGTCCTCATCCTTTTCTTCTAGTTGGCATGTCATGGCATTTCTTTCTTTTTCTGCTTCATCGACTTGTCCTTCTAGGAGGGTCAAAACTTCCATCACCTTTTCAGCTCCTTGTTCTTGTTTCTTTGCTTCCTCTAGTTGAGATTTAAGGGAGGAGACCTCTTCCTTGTATCGACCGATTTTTCTTTCAAGTTTGTTCAAGTCTTCATGTCTTTGTTCAAGATGGCTTGCCAAAGTGTCTTCCCTTTTCTTTGCTTTATCCAATTGATTTGTCATGGATATGACTTCTTCACGATGCATTTTTTTTGTTTTGATGAAATTCCTCCTTAAGCTTAGTGAGCTCCTCATTTCTTTCTTGTACTTGAAGCTTAGATAGGTCAATTTCCTTCCTTGTCTTGTCAAGGTCATGGTCACCATATTGTGCTTGCTTCTTGAGCTCCTTTTTCAAACTGCTAATATCTTCTAAGGCAGCGACAATTTTTGCCTTGAGATCTTCTTTGAGATCATCGTCAATTTCTTCATCTTTTAGGTCCTCCTTGGTCTTGATGTCTTCTTTCTTGTTTTTAGATTCCTTTATGGGTTCTAGATTTCCTTCTTGCTTTCCATCATCTTCATGAATAGAGGTCATGGTCAATGCTCCTTTTGAGTGAAGATATTGAAGTTTGTCCCACATACCTTTTGCCAATGAACATTTCTCCACTTTGGCTTTTATAGGATCTGGTAGGCCACTCAAGATTGCCTTCATCGCTCTTGCATTATATTCCTTGGATTTTTCTTCCATCATGTTTTCAGTAATCACTGATTCCCAGACTTCAAAACCTTGAACCATTAAAAAATTCTTCATTCTTGCCTTCCATATATCAAAGTTTCCATTGAACAATGGAGCTTTCCCAATTTGATTATCTTCAGTTTTCACGGTTGAGGAAGGGACAACTTTAGAAGGATTGGAGGCTTTCTTCCTTCGCTTTGCCATTTGTGTTCTAAGGATCTACCTTCAAGCTTTTAGGCTTTGAGTGAAGGTACTGGCTCTGATACCAGTTGTTGGAAATACTGAGAGGGGGGGTGAATCAATATTTCTTTCCAATTGTTATTTTTACCAGTTAAGATCACTTATAATTAGAACACAAAATGAACAATGATAGAATAATAATTTTATTAATCAATGACGAGGACTCCAATCCTCTTTACAATCAATTGAGTACCATAATAATTAGGGCTCCAACCCTAGATGAAGACACCAATCTCCAATCCACCAGGCTCCAACCTATATTTTGCTAAGGACTGACTTGGATTTCACGAGGCTCCAACCTCTAGTGCTCCAACCCTATCTTCCCAAGGCTCCAACCTTGTCATTTTGAGGCAACAACCTCTAGGGCTCCAACCCTATCTCTAGTACAGGCCCAACCTGGTCTTCTTGAGGGCTCCAACCCACAACTTCAATTCGTCAAGATAAGTTTAATGATTCTTCACAGCTCCCAATATTTTCTGCAACGAGCCCTGACAATATCTTCACCTTCAGCACTGCCCTCAAACGCTCTCCAAGGCACTTAGCTGATCAATGACAACTTTGTCTTCTCAGAAGGTGTCACCACAACTCTTCATGGTACCCAAACAAAATCTTCAAGGTCACATCACGAGGGCTTCAACAATGCATCATGATTACCAAGGATTCCTCCAAGATCAGCTTCTACAAGTGTTCCAGATGTCTTCTCAAGGTGTCTTCAATAAATTGCTCAAGGTCTACACCAAACAATTCTTCAAGTGCTCCACTATATTTTCAACCAAGGTATTACTTCAATGATGCTCCAAGGGTTGCTACACAAATCCTTAAGTCAATACAAAAGGCTTTAGAATGAGGCCACTCCAAGGTTGTCTTCAAGAGTATCACTGATTACTTCAATAGATGTCCAATGGCTCACTTGAAATCTGTTTCAACTGTCTAACAAATTCTGCCCTCAAAACTGTTCCTTCAAAACTGGTTTAACTGTATTGTTGCACCCAAAACTTCTTATTCCTCCACAGGTAACTGAGCCATCACAAGTGTCATTGTTCCGAGGTGACTGTTCTGATCCCCTCAACAAATCCAAGCTTCCAGTCTCTTTCACACAGGTCCGAGTAGTTTCCAGATCTGTTACACAGGTTCGAGGTGACTGAGGCTTTAATAAGGACTATAGGTGCAAGCACAAATGTTGAGACTTCACAGAATCGATTTCCACTAATAACTGTAACCCGAGCCTTAAATAGTGATCCGAGCCTCCTTTCTGAGCTCCAACAGGTCACTGATCCGATTGTCCTCACACCTCTCTGAACCTGCAATTTCGTGCTTGAAGGGAGCCTTCAGGTGAGCTATTAACCCGCTATAGGATCCGAGCTGCCAAAAGATGAAGACCTCCACGAATTGCTGTCAAAGCCTAAGTTTGTTATACCTGTCTGAGCTTCCTGTATTAGCAGTTGTCCACAGAAAACGAGCTTCACAATAGGTGTATACTTCAGATCTGTCCAAGCTGCACACAAGTCCGATCTGAAGGGATGAGGTATGTGTGACTGTTCACTGTTCTATTCTTAATAGTCCAAGGTTATAATCACAAGTTTCAAGCCTTAAAAACAAGCCTTCAAGATGCTAACAACTTGCTGTAGGTCTGAGATTCTACAGACAAAATAACACCGAGACTTCCACAGTTTGGGCTTCACAATAGTAAACAGGCAGAGGTCCAAGCCCTTTTCAAATAGGTGACTATTCTTTGAGCTCCTTGTCTAAATTTGAATGATAACCCAACAAAAATCAGCCCAAACAATAAATTTTTATGTCTTCTCGGCCTCCTGTAACTTCTGTACGTCTTCTCTGTATTCTTCACCGAAAATTGGTGCTTAGAATGAAGTGTTGACATTATATTTTCACATTTTGAGTGAAGGTGAAGAGGCACATCTTTTTGGAGGAGAGGCCAACTTCACAAGTAGGTTCATGTCAGCTAGCAGGGGAATAAATTATTCCAACTTGTAAATTCATTTTCTCTTAATCTATGAGGAGTTAGAGGGCGTGTAATAGCTCGTTGGAAGGGGAAAATGTCCTCTACGAGCTTATGCCAAGTTCATCCTTGAATAAGGTCATTTTATCATCAATAAAATTATTTTTGTAAACTGACATCATTATTTTATTCATGGCAGCCTTTAGGATATTATGCTTTGGACAATGTTAGGGCTTCCTCCTAGGATTAGGACATTTTATCTTTTTGGGCCTTCAAGTTTATGACATGCAAAGTAAGGGTTCCTTCATTCATCATAAACAATGTAGGGTTTCATGGGCATTTTAGCTAGGCTAGGGCATCATGAAACTATGGCTTTAGGGATTTATCATGTAGCTAGGGAATATGCATCATCTTCATGCTTAGGGTTTTCTCCTAGGGTTTGCATGAGGTTAGAGCAACATCACGAAAGTTTTATTCATGCATCACAAGAATATTTGCCATCTCCAACAACGCCATATTGACATCAATGGCAACTTTGACCAACAACTACTGCAATAATGAGTCCGATCTCCCTAGATCTTGAAGTACTAGCTTCCATTGGGCTGCCCCCTTTGAAACTAGATTCCCTCTGAATCTCAATCTCCCTATTGGAAATCTATTTGCTCCCTATTGGCAACTTGCATTGTCCTCTTGCACCAGAAATTGTACTGCGAAGTTTTGCATTGGGAATCTTCTGGTTGGAACTGCACGTACATACTGCAATTGGGCAATTCACATTACCTATGTTACTGCAACTATCTCCCTAGTATTGACTGCAACTAGCTTTGCAACTGTCTAATGACAGATTGCGTTTGTTGACACTGAACCTGCTACAATGATATTGTGGGCCGCTGTAGCAAAGGTTATAGTCCCGTTGCAAAAATCCAGAATTGATTTGATTGATCTCCTTGTTGCGATTGCGTTGGACCCGGCCCATCCGGCACACTTGAACCTCATACTCCTTCGCCTGGATCTGGTGCCCTGCTACCTCCTTTCGAGCCTTGTCCCTTACTGGGACCTTTCTTCGCTTTGCAACTCGCATTACACAACTCATACTTCCTCCTACACATGTCTCTGGCAACTGGAAGCCGACTTGCTGCCCAGATTTGCATTTTGGCTAACTCGCACAACCTCCTCTGGCAATCTTGTACGACCATCTATGCAAAGTTGCAAAATTTGCGAAACTCAAAAACTGGAGAAAATAAACCTGAAAATCTCTCTTTCCCGCTGCTTGGCTGCTAGATCTGCTACTCGCACTCCTTTTTGGAGTGATAGGATATGTTCACAACTACTGCCAATCTGCAATTCGAAATTTTTTCAAGATCTCAAAATCTCAAGATCCCCTCAGAGAAATTTTCCCTTTGTGTGCTTTTCTCTTCCACCAGACACGGATTTTGCTGCTGCAAATTACTGCAAAACCCTCTGCATCCAACTAGAAATTTGCTTAGCGAAAATCTGAGCTGCAGCTGCTCCCTTTGACTGTTGGAATCACAATCCCGGGCAATTCGACTTTTCTGCAATAGTGCAACTGAAAATCGAATTGCTGCCCCAACAATTCGGCTTGCCTATCTGGGAACTGCGTTGCCTCTGGGAATTTCAGCCTATTGCTCTTACTGAACCACGACATTCCTTCTTTCGCCTTTGAGCTCCCCACTGATCAACTGCGCTTTGATACCATGTGAGAATTCCTAAAACTGGAACCCTATTGCAACAACTGATATTATTTATCCTAATTGTTAATTAATTAACAATTTATCTGCTACGACAAATATAAAAAAAATACACTGCAACCTTCACAAATAAAATTCTGTGGAAAAATAAACGCTGGGAGTTGAGAAATGCTATAGCACACATAAAATTAACACAATTTATTTTTGGACAAAAGTCCCTGGAAAAACCCAACTTGGGAAAATCGGTGTAGTAGCTGAGGGTTTTATTATTATGCAACAATGAGAAATTCTGAGTACAACTGGATGCCGAAATCTGGCAATCCTACAAAGAAAAATACTGGCAAAAATCTAGTGAGGAATTTCCTCACCCCACAGGCAATCTCCGACACAATTTGCCTTCAGAAACTCGGCCCTCTGACCCTCTACGTCAGCCTCTGCGCTGCTCTGTGCAACTTGCTTGATGTCAAGCCTTTGACTGGTCTCTGATGAAGTCGTTCTATCCTCTGCTGACTGGAAAGATGCTTCTCTAGCACTCCTTTTCGACCTTTGGAGTTGAAAACGTGAATCCCTCTCAACAAATCGATTTTGCCTATAGAAGCTGCTACGTTGCCCCTGCGTCAACTTTTCTGTGGCTCTTCTACCTCTTTGCAAATGCACTCGCTGGATCTGGAATGCTTCCTCCAGCCTCATTGTCTCTGCCCCTCACTCATTGCTTCGATCTTTGGCTCTGTCCAGCAACTGACTGTTGCTACCCTAGAAATCAATCTGCTAACAAATCAAATTGCTCAAGTGTCTCAAGTGATTTCTCCATCACCACATCGATCTCCTCTTATAATCCTCCGTTGGAGCAGCAACAATCAAGATTAAAACTTAATCAATGGCTAGGATCATCTCTGGATCGATTCGTGTGAGTTTCTAAATGATTCTCACCTTGACTTAATTAATACTAATTAATTAACCATATTCCCTAAGTTTAGACTTAGGAAATATTTAAAAATTGGTTAATAATCTAATTAAGTCATTTCTAAGCCTGGGTTTTGGAGATATCATGTATTCCAGCCTTTCTGCCAAATTTCATGGCTAGAACACATCCGATGCTACAAAAACTTACATAACTAGGTTCGGTCTTCATAAATATGAAATGTACTTTTGATTCTTGTATATTGTAAAATGAAAGACAAATTATTATTATTATTTTTTGTAGCATGGGTCTCGTGCTCAAGGTCTTTTATTTAGAGGTCAAGCACCCACTGAGTGCTTCTAGGGTTTGTCCTAGGGTCAAGAAGTCAAAAGAGTCATTGTCATATGAAGAAGACCCCATCGAGCACATTGTAACTTGTAAAAGGAATATTTTTTGTATTTAAAAGTGTCAAAATACCCTCCAAGACCAAGTCGGCCTGGTAGCTAAGAAGTCAACTTCAATTAGGGCATTTCATCCACCTTGGAAGCTTATATATAGGAAGGAACTTGATTGCTTATATATAGGAGGGAACTTGACCTCCTATAGACATCATTCATTCTCTCATCATTCAAGCAAAGGAGAAGAAGAAGAAGGCCAATGAAGAAGGAAGAAAGACAAAGGAAAAGTGTTTGGGTAATTTTCTTTCTCTCTTTTCACAAGGAAGGAGGCTAAGGTTTTGCTGCTGCAAGATCGAACTTGGAGAAATTGCAGAAAGAAGGTCAATAGAAAGGTATATTAGGTCATCCTCAAGCCCTAGAAGAAGGAGAAACTCAAGCGAAGGTCAAAGGAAGCCTTGGAAGACCTAGATCTGCGCACACGTGTGGAGGCAACAATTGTTGCAGGGGTTGATAATTTTAGACTTGCAGTAGAGGCCAAAATTCTATAGTTGGGGGTCGAAGTTGTGCAACTAGAAGAGATTTGATTGGGTTTGACTTGGATAGAAGAAACACATCATCAAGTGGTCAGACTTGGTCTTGTAAGGGTATTGGTCTTGGTCTAGAGGTCTTGGAATTTGTCATTTGAAGGATCTATAAGAAGATAAGAGATTTGTGGGTTTTCCTCTCAAGTGGAGAGGTTTTGGCTCTGACTTGCAACCTATATCATGTGTTCCTGTGTATTGTTGATATTCTTGTTTTGGTAGCTGTTATCATCACATAATAATAAGAGAAGAAGCTAATAAGTAAGAAAAAGTAAAAAGACATCACAAGTAGTTATCACGTTTAAGAGAAATCATCCCAACTATAGCGCTATAGATTTCTCAACATGGTATCAAAGCTAAGGCTGACTAAGGGCATAATGAAGATCACTACATCCTTGAAGAAGCCTTTGAAGCAGAATTCCATGGTAACAAGCCATCTCAAACAAGGAATCCAGGAATTGTGGAATCTCCTATTATCCATCAAGAATAGTATGACCAAGACTTCTACAAAGGATGAAGGGTTATTGTCAGCGCTTACTGGCACATTTGAAGAAGAGAATATTTGGGTAATCGACAGTGGAGCATCAAGACATATGACACGTGAGCATAGACAACTAAAGACCTTATCAAGAGGAAAATCTTCCTACTTTGTTGAGCTTGGTGACAGAAAGAGCTATCCAGTGAAGGAATTAGATCAACCTCGATGGAGCTAGAGAATGGAGGAAATATTCATCTCAACAACATCCTATTTGTTCCAGGTTTGCTAAAGAATCTACTTTCTATTTCATGTCTAGAAGATAAGGGGGCTAGAGTCGCTTTTATAGATGAAAAAGTTGTAGTATAGGATAGAAACTCTAGCATAAAAAATGCAAAGATAATTGGGATCCGTGAAGGAAGACTCTACAAATTGTTGACTCCTCTCTCTCAAGCTTTGTTTCACATTGAAGTAAGTTCATGTAAACTTTGGCATAGAAGGCTTGGTCACCTTCACTATAAAATCTTAATAACTCTAAATTCAATGGTGAATGGCATCCCTGAACTCAAGGAGGATCATGAAGGAGTATGCAAGGGATGTGCATTAGGTAAAAATGTTAAGAGACCATTTAGAAGCACTGCTTCAAGGTCAAAAGAAATCCCGTATCTCATTCATTCTGATGTCTGTGGTCCTATGTCTACAAAGTCTCTTGGAGGTCATCTATATTATGTAACATTCATTGATGACCACTCAAGGAAAACTTGGATCTATTTGCCGAAGTCCAAGGATGGAGTATTCGACAAATTTCAAGAATTCAAAGCTGAAGAAGAGAACCTTACAGAAAGGAGAATACAAATTCTAAGATCCGACAATGGAGGATAATACACTTCAAAGGAACTCATAGCTTTCTGTAAGGAGGTTGGGATTAAGAGGGAGTTGATAGTCCCATATAATCCCGAACAAAATTGAGTTGCTAAACGAAAGAATCGATTTGTTGAAAAAAGTGTAAGAGCCATGTTACATGATCAAGACTTGCCAAAATTTCTGTGGGGCGAAGCAACAAAGATTGCTGTATATGTTCAAAATCGAAGTCCTCACAGATCACTAGACAACATGACTCCTAAAGAAGCATTCACTGGGAAGAAACCAAGCTTGGATCATCTCCGAATATTTGGCTGTCCTGTCTATATTCACATTCCGAAGGATAAGAGAAAGAAGTTGGATCCTTCAAGCATGAAGGGAATATTTGTTGGCTATAGTAATACTTCAAAGGCATATAGGATCTACATAAAGGAAGGACACCGAATAGCAGTAAGTCGAGATGTGACCTTTGATGAAAGTATTGCATTCAAGAAATCAAATGACCTCCCGATGGACTCTGATGACGAAGAACTTCCAATATTTGAAGAAGAATGCACCGGGGAGGAAGAGACTCAAATCATGAAGATGAAGGTCCCAGTGTACCTATGCAACCTGTGATCATCCCTGAAATAAAAAAGAGACCTAATTGGTTAAATTCTACTCTTCTAGATGTAGAAGGACATGGAGCAGCCAAAGGCACATTCAAGGAAAGTAAGAAGCCCAAAGATATTTAGAGTATGCGGCCTATATGATGAAGTTAATAGAAGCAAAACCATCCACCTTTGATGAGGCTGTCAAACATCAAGAATGGAAAGATGCCATGAATGAAGAGTCTCAATCAATAATGAAAAATGGAGTTTGGGAGATCGTACCTAGGCCTGAAGACAAATCTGTGGTAACTTCCAAGTGGTTCTATAAGATTAAACATGCAGCAGATGGAAGTACTGATAAATATAAGACAGGATTTGTGGCTAGGGGATTTTCTCAATAGGAAGGCATCGATTATGAAGAGACATTTGCACCTACAACAAGGTATACAACTAGACACTCGTTGGTCTCTTTGACAATATCAATAGGATGGAACATCCTTCAAATGGATGTCAAGACAACATTCTTGAATGGCACTATCGATGAAGAAGTCTATATAGAATGACCCTTGGGATTTGAAGTAAAAGATAGAGAGACTTATGTCTGCAGGTTGAAGAAGCAATTGTATGGCCTTAAGCAAGCACCAAGAGCGTGGTATGTAAGGATGGATGCATACCTACAGAGACTGGGCTTCTCAAAGAGTTCTGCTGATCCGAATCTCTATATCAAGGTTGTGAAGGATGAGCCCGTAATCATTCTTCTATATGTAGTGCAGTTTCAATGATAAGCCAAACATTGAGATGTGTCTTGGAGTAGGCGCCACAACCTCAAGGGTGTGTATAAATAGCCCTACATTCCTTTCATTTGTAAAATATCTCACAAGTGAATTCATTCTTTGTAAGCCTAAGAGTGCTTCTAAATAGTTTGCTCTTGTGGATAATTGTTCTTTGTTATGAGTTGATCTTGCTCTCTTGGGCACATCTATGCTCTTATTCTAGGTTGGCAGATATATTATGAACACAGGGTTGGTATATTGTTGCTGTTGCTATATCTGGTATTGCTGAATTTGGGTTTTTCTTATTTGTTCACCATAGATCTGATATTTCATGTCATCTCCACAAAGTGGCAAATATTATATGGTCACCATCAAGGTTTTTTTGCATTGTTATCTAATTATTAATGATAATAAGTTGTGGCTATTGAGGTTTTTGGTCCTTGTTGCTATTCTTATTGAAGAGAGAAGATTTTTAGGATTAATCATCTGACCATCCTTTATGGAAGAGAGAGAATTTCAAGGTTTGATTATATGGCCATTCTTATGAAAGAGGGAGAATTTGAATGATCCATATTTGTTTTGATAGTGTACAAAGGTCAGAGGGTTTGTAATTAGCAACAAGGTTCTAGTAATCAATATTTTGGTGAGTTCTTTTTACATTTTTACATACTCATTTATCTATATCTTGAAACAATATATATTGTTTTATCTTGATGGTGTTCAATATTGATTTTTGTTATCTAGTATTGAGAGAAAGGAGAATGAGAGGTTCTTAAATTAAATAGAATTATATAATTTTCCATATGTGTAATGAATCAATAAAATGCTGAGATTTCTGTGCTAGCTGAATAGGCCTTGGCTAATTAATGTTGGATTTTCTTTCATTACTATCCTGTTGATTTAAATTGAAGATTTATGTATTTGAATGTTTCTTGTCTACACATTCTTTGTTTTTTCAGGACATGTGTTTTTATTTTTAATATTTGGATGATGATTTTGCTGATTATAGACAATTATTATTTTATTGCAAGGGATTCTCATTCACTCGCTTTTCGCACTTTGGATGCTGAAGAAGTGTCAGGTTCACGAAGCACAGAAGTTCTCAATTTAGGTCAGTTTTTCCTTTTTTGGCAGTCTAGAAATTTTGGCCCTTAATATTGCCTACTTGCCTTTGATATTAATTGAGTTGGCATTGGTGCTATTTTCATGATTGTCATTTGATAATAGATTTTCATTAACTTAAATATTTGGCAAACCACAATATTCATGTAATGGACTCCATTTTGTCACTAGCACATATTTATCAAAGTCTACGTATCATGTATTTTAACAAGCACCCATGAAGACAACATTGATCATCTCATCCTTTACAATAACGTATATTTACATTAATTTACTATTTAGCTATACACAAGCCTTTTCTCTTATAGATTCAACTTGCCACTTACAAAATGCATCACATTCTTTATGATACATAAGCACCTATTATCACACAACAGTGACCTTATCCTTCACGAGACACTTAACAAACACCCATTTAAACACAAGCAAGTACAACACATTGCAATGTATTGTCATGTACATGGTCAAATCACAAGAATTCATCAATTAATCAACATATAATTGTAAATACATGACATGTGTTGAATTTTGTAGCTATGGTTGGTCTTCATAATTAATAGATTACCCCTTGAAATATATATAATGAAAAATAAAAGACATGTTCTTTGTGTCGGTTTCAAAAGAAAGAATTTTTAACTTTTGAAATTTAAATTTTGGATCCAAAAGGATCAAGTCGGCTCTCCCAGTGTCAAGTCAGCCTAGCTTGAAGGGATGCACCCATTCAACCCCTTTAACATCTATATATTGGCATTCATTCTCTCCAATTTTGGCATCCACTTTCGGATCATTTGAGGCTTATTTCGGGTCAGAAGAAGGACAAATTTCTGAGGCATTACTTGAGGAAAATACAAGGATTTGAGGCTAAATGGAGGAACGAAATCTAAGGAGGACATAATTTTTTGAGGCACAAGAAGACTGAATCGCTGAGGCTATTAAAGGATGTTTGACTTGAGGAATTAGATGTATCTTTGTTGAACTTAATCATTTCTCTAAGGAAAGGTCGCTGGGTTTTCCTAGTGTAAAATTCTTGTCTTTTGTTTGGCTGCCTCTTTATGATCACATTGGCATTTTGTTTCTATTGTTGAGATCTTCCCTATAATTAGTTTATGATGAATGTGAATGCAAGAAAAGATTAATGTAAGAAGTCATCTGAAGTAATTATCAGTTTAGAAGACCTATGAAAAATCAACATGGTATTAGAGCATGGGTGATAGACCAACCTCGGAGAAGTCAACAAAGTTTGAAGCTAGTTATCTTCCTAGGGCTTGCATTAGCCCTCCTCTATGGCATCTAGTCGTAATGATCTCTCGCTGGATAGAAGTGTAGTCTTACTGAAATTTTGAGGAAGACTTTAAAGCTTATTTAAGCTTTGTCGCTCGACCTCACTGAGATTTTCATTTGCATCTCTGTGGCAACTTTAGGCCTGATCTGAGGTTCAGTTCTTAAGGTATTTTGGGTTTATATTTTACGTCCTCTTGAGAAATTTCTTCACTAGCTACAAGAGAAGTTCTTCACTTTTGTTGTAGAAGCCTCTTGAGGCTCGAAACTAGTCTGTTCTTGAGGCACATTTCAATTTGCTTGAAGTTTAAGGGTAGTGTGTTGAATTTTCGAAGTCTATCCGTTAGAAATTAATTTGTATTTTGTTGGTTTATTTCTTCTACTTGTTTAAATTTAAACAAGTTATTTAATACATTTAAACACTGAAATAAACACAATACAGTCACAACATCTACAGATCATCAACTGAAAGAAAACAAGCACACAAGTGACACCGTTATTTTTGGACAAATGTCCCTAGAAAAACCCAATGCGGGAAAACCAATGCAGCTATTCAGAGGGTTATATTATTATGCAGTCTATCTGAGTACAACTGGGTGCCTAACCGGCTCACCCGACAGAGAAAAATACACGGCAACAATACCTCTATATCCGGAAACAGGTATTCAGAAAACTTGTCCCACGAAACCCTCTCCGACACAATTGAAGCTCAGCGCTGGCCCTTCTGGCCTCTGCATCAGCCTCCTGCTGACCCGCGTCAGCCCTCTGACCCTCTGCGTCAGCCCTTTGAGGCACTGCACAGCCTCTGGGACCCTCTATGTCACTCCTGCAGCCTTTGCGTGGATGACACAATCCCTTTAGCCGCTACGCTGTCTCTGCTGGGTTTTGCGTAGCCTGGACTGGTTGCTACTCTCACTCTCTCTGCTTCTGCACTAGTCTCTCAGTATTGTCTCTACCTCTCTGCCTCGTACTCACTGCCCCTCACTACTGATCACTGATTCAACTTTGCTTAGCAACCCCGCTCTAGCAAAATGAATGACTGATCACTCTGGCCTCTTCTTATACTTTTCCTGTTGGTCCTTCAATGACCGAGATTACATCTCTAATCAACGACTAAGATTAGATTTGGCTTGATCCATGACTTTTGGAACCTTCTAACCCAGTTTTATATTAATACCCATTAATATTTTATTTTTCCTAAGTTTAGACTTAGGAATTCCATTAAAAATATTAATTATTTTAATATCTCCCAAACCGGGTACAATTTGTCCAAACCATTTATAGGTATTGGAGATATCATGTGTTTTAGCCTCTCCACTAATTTTCATGGCTAGAGTAGATCTGATGCTACCCTAAATCAACACTCCCTCTCAGCGAGGATTGTGCTCTAGTAATACTCCACACTGAGCATCACCTTGATTATTTGGCACCAGTACTAGTGCTGATGCTAGGCCTCCCTGCCCAACATCCCTTGCACTACTGCATCCTGTACTACTGCCCATGGCCCTGCCGCTGCCACTGCTGCATTTGTACGACATTTGTCTCTGGATCCGTGCTGCTGCTCCATCCTCCCAACATTGCATCTGCACTACATCCCCCTCTCATCATGCTGCATTGCGCTACGACATATTGCTACTGCACTGCAACTAAGTTACTGAGAAGTAAGTAACTGATCCTCCCAACTACTGACATCCCTGTCAGGCTAGAAGCACTACTGCTGCTAAAGCTCTCTCTGCCGCTAACAAGTGCTCCCTCTACTGACCTTTGCGCCGCTGCAACAACTCCCTGCATCTCGCACCGTTGCAAACCTCTCTGTGCCATCCTGTGCTGTTGCAACACTCTCCGTGCCTCTCTCACTGTTGCAGCTTGCTAGCCTCGCGTTGTTTGGGACTCCTGCACTGTAGCACTCTCTGCCGCTTCATCCGCATCCGTCTTTGCCTACATCCGCCAATCCTGCTACTCCTCCTCGGGGCTCCCGTAGCAAGGTATAATCCAAGAGGTTGGGTACCTCAAGGATCCTGCCCATCATCGCCTGTAGTCCTCCTTACTACAGCTCGATGTCTCCCCACTTCTTCTCAAGTGGCACATGAGCACTCGTGGCACAATCATCATCGTCCTCGATATCTTTCTCCGCCCTCGCTGGCGCTACCTTTGAGTCAGAAGCCTCTCCCTTACTCTTCTTTCTCGGACATTGGTTCGCATACTGACCCAGTTCCCCACAATGGAAGCACTTGACCTTGGAGAGGTCCTTCTTCTTCCTCTTCTCCTGCTTTTGCAGAGATGCTAGAGCTGCCTCCTCTTCCTCTTCCTTCTTGATCCTGACCCTTTTGCCGCTACTCCCCGCCTTGGTTAGCCGTCTGATCTCTCCTTAACGAAGGGCCGCCCACAATTCTTCCCAATTCAGAAGACTCGATTTTCCCAATATGCTTTGGACAAATGTCTCCCAATCCTCGGAGACTGCGTTCAGTGCAGTCCTTACCATCAACTCTTGATCCGACGTGGCCCCTATGGAAGTTAGCTGGTCACGGATCTCCTTCAACCGACCGAGGAAGACATCTATCTGCTCTCCCTTCTGCATCTGGTATGACTTTAGCTGATTCTCTAGGAGCATCTTCCTCTGCATGGAAGTATGTTGGTACAATGTCTTCAAAGTATCTCCTTTGCCATTTCCTTCTCGGCAATATGTGGTACCACATGATCCTTGATCGCATCAAGGATGATGCACTTTGCTTTAGCCATTGCCTCCTCGTACTTTTCATTAGCTACCAGGTCAACTGGGATAGCCATCATTCTCAAGGCGAAGCCCTTGATACAATGTACGTCTAGAATGGACAAGATCCTGGCCTTCCAGACCACAAAGTTAGATGCTTCGTCCAGCCTGTCCTGATCTCTCAGCCCATTCATGGCCATCTCGTTGCTCTTTTGTCGACTCTTCCGAGTCTCTTTACTTCCTGCCTGAAAGTTCACGGTTCGACTCTTGCTGAGTCTCTCTACTTCCCGCCTGGAAGTTCTCGGTTCGACTCTTTCTAAGTCTCTCTACTTCCTGTCTGGAAGTTCTCTTCTGGATTCCCTCTGGGACCCGATTTCCCTCTTGGAAATCCTTTGGCCGATTGTCAAGTTGCTCCTCTCCAATCGTCTATGCAACTGCAACACTGATCCAGATTCCTTGGCTAAAAACTGCCTCGGCAGCAACTCTCTCTACCTTGGTCTTGCCCTGTTAGGTACTTTTCTAACCACATTACCCACCAGCTTCGCTCCACAAACTTCCCACAGCCTCCTATGCCCCAGCAACTGAAGGATTGAGCTTCTTGGCTTTGTGCAATCCCGACATCAGCAAAACAACTCCCTCAGCCAATTGCGTCAGCTCACCTGGCCTTTGCGTGGTGTTGGCTTATATGGGCTTTACCCAAGTTTGGAAGAGTTATTTAGCCAAACAAATCCTGCAGCTACCGGCCCTTTCGGCAACAACCCGCGAAGCGCGGATTGAGGTCTCACCTGAGGTAGCAGGGGAAGGTGCTGGAACCAAGTTTCTGCACCTTTGGGATGTCTTGATGTGTTTTGGAGGGTTCGCGCACCATTCGGTGGCTTCGCATCACTCTGCTCTGCGTAGATCCGAACCCAAGAAAATTCTTAATACTTATTAATGCATTGTTTATAGATTAGATCTACCTTTTTATGGTCTTTAAGCAAACATTTACCAGAAATAACCAGTTCGCGCACTCAGAAAAGATATAGATTCATAACATAAGCATATACGCATAGATCAAACAGTTATATCAACCATAAATTAGCCAGATTCGTAATAATTCAGAGTTAACACAGAATTTCAGAATCAACTTGTCTTTATTCACTTTCTTCACCAATACATCCAGATCTGCCCTGTGCACTCGGCTGCAGGGGTCCGCGCACAAAGCTGCGGACTCTACTAGGCCTCTGTGCACACAGCTGCAGAGCCTCTATCTATCTACCCACACCCTTGACTCGGAGTTATAGACGCTTCAAGACTTTGTTTTTCAAAAACCCATTACAGTTCAGATCCAAAAGTACATCCCCCAAAAACTACTTTCTACCCATAGAGCCTCGCTCTATTTATACCTTCCCATGGTCTGCAGACCAGAGGCAAGCCGACTTACTTTCTATTCTTCTATATTATTTCTTGGGTGGACAACCGTTTGACCCGATCTATTACATTTCACGCTCTCCATATTTCAGAATTTTTACAATATTTTTATCCTAATTTATAGGCTCTAAGCCCCTAAAAAACTGTTATGCAGGACCTCCGCTACTCAACAGGCCCCCAAAACAATCATCGTGACTCGTCCCGAGTCACCTGTCGGTGCGGCGAGACGCGTTGCCTAGGCTTCGCGGTTCACTTCCCCGTGAGTGACATCCTTCAGTTTGCTGCTCCTTCTTCGTCTCCTGCAATGCTTTTGCCTGTTCTTGCTTCGTGGTTTCTACCAAGTCTTGCAACTGATAATGCTCATTCTGCTCTACTTGGTTAACATAGAACACCTCCTCGTAGGATTTTAGTTCTAGCTGCGATGCCGCATACGGGACCACTGCGTACCAATGCAGCGAATTTTGAAGTACGTATCTTCTCTTTGCACTGTCTGCTGCAGCTTGTGTTTCAATTTTGCAAGACCATTGCTGCTGTCCGCGAGATCCCAATCTTCAAGATCCACCAGAGATGAATTGTTAACTGTAATTCCATCAATTGGCAACATATCCGCAGCTTTGCCTTTATGTTTTATGGTTCGCCGACCAACCCATGGGTAGGGCGACGACATCCAGACCAGTTCTGGTTCGTGTCTATAAACTTTCGGCACATCCCCCCAGTCGATGCTGAACTCTGCGTGGTGTCTGCAGTTGTCCACGTCGTATTCTTCAGAAAACCTGACATCGGTGGCCATATCACAACACTCGACCTCACACCTTGAGCGCAGATAATAAAGAGTTCCATTGTGGCTATCTTAAGTTTCTCAGAATCGTCGCTGGTTTGGTGAAGGCATCCTTGTGATTTATAAGTGTCTCGAAATTCAAATTCGTTGACTCCCGCCTTTTTCGATGTCCTTATATTGAGCCTGCGGCAGATCGTTCCAGATCCAGTTCGTACCTTATCTCTTAATTACCCGCCGCCCGCTCCCGTTTGCCATAACTCAGACATCTTGTCATGAATAGTGATAGCAACGATCACCTCTCTACTTGACAACGTAGCAGTGCATCCCATTCTGCGCAACTGCGCCCCTTGTGATAGCTCATATCTAAGCGCACCCCGATGGTTGCGCAACTTCCCCCAGACTGCTTTATCATCCTGCGCTCTCTTTCAACTCGCTGGAGCGGTGAGACTGTCCTTCGGTCGATTAGTCAGGCGGTCGACCACCCATGTAGAGCTTCAGGCGACTGCCATTCACTCTTCCTGGGAAGGGGTCGCCATTGAGCTTAGCAAGATGGACCGCGCCTCCATCTGTAACTTCTTTGACTACATAGGGACCCAACCAATGCATTTGGAGCTTTCCAGGGAATTTCTCGAACTTGCTGTCGTATAGTAATACTAGATCATTCTCCTTGAAAGTGCGCACCTTGATATGGCGATCATGCCACGCTTTTTCTCGCTGTTTTTGTACTTGTTGATGGAATCAGGGCAAAAACCGTTCCTCTTCAAGTTCCTCCAGTTGGGCGAGCCGTTCCTCCAAAGCTCCGCGGTCGGCCATGCCTGTTATTGCGCGATTCGCAAACTGGGTACAATATATTCCATGGGCATAACGACTTCCTTACCATAGACTAACCGGAACGGTGTCTGGCCCGTCAACTTCTTGCATGTGGTTTGGTAAGCCCATAGCATAGCAGGGATGCGTAAGTCCTAATCGTTTCGCTGCGCGTTACAGACCTTAGTCAACGCAGTCTCCAAAATTTTGTTGAGTGCTTCGACAGTCCCATTTGCTTGCGGATGGTAGGGCATACTCTGTTGATGATAGATTTGGAATTCCTCGGTGAGTGCACTGATCGTTTCATTCAGAAAGTGCGTCCCATGGTCGCTCATTAGAATTTTGGGACACCCAAACCGTGTCAACATGTTTTCGAACAAGAATTTCACCTCTGTAGCAGCCGTGCAGTCCTTAACCAGCTGTGCTTTTGCCCACTGGGTCAAATATTCTGTCGCGGTGATGATATAGTGCGCACTCGTCTTCCCTTGAGGTGCAATAGGTCCCATGAAGTTGATTACCCACTTCTTGAACGGTTGCAGCGTCATCTGTGGATTGAGCGACATTTCATCCCTTTGCGATGGTTTCCCAGTCCGTTGACACACGTCGCAAGCTCGACAGTATGCTTACGAGTCTTGATGTAGAGTTGGCCACCATAGTCCTGCACGAAGAATCTTCTATGCAGTGGCGCAATCCGCATAATGTCCTCCAGCAACCCCTCCATGTGCTTCGACCAGGATTTGTCCTCGCTCGAATTCAGGTAAATATCTGCGTAATATTTCGTCATTGCCCATCTTATAGAGGTGTCCTGCAATAACAGTAAAGTCTGCTGCGCGTATCACCAATTCTTTCTTCTGCTGAATGGAATATCCTTGCGACGCGGTTCCTGTGGTTAAGAGGTGGGTTATGTCCTCAAAATGGCCATCCGCAACGTGCACTGCATATAGCTGTGTGCATCTGGTAGTCCTTCCTCCAAGTTCATGAGCTCTTCGTCGGTCTCAATTTAAGATAGGTGGTCTAGCCCTGTGTTCAGATGTCCTGGCTTTACGACGACTTCGAAGTCATATTCTTGAAATAATAGTAGCCATCGACAAATGCTCCCCCCCAACACAGGCTCATTCACTAGGTATTTTAGCACCGAGTGGTTTGTATACATCTTAAAGTGTCCTCCAATCAGATAGTGGCGGTATTTCTGGAGCGCGTATACCGTCGCCAATCCTTCTCGCTCAGTAGTGGAGTAGTTCTTCTCAGCTTTTGACAGTTGTCGACTTGCGAACGCGATCGCGTGATCAATTCCCTCCGTTCCTTCTTGAGTGAGTACCGCGCCCAATGCAATACACGACGCGTCAACGTGCACATGAAATTCGATGTCCCATTTCGGAAAGACCAATATAGGGGCTGATGCCATCTTCTCCTTAAGCGTTTCCAGGCTTCTGTTGCATTCCTCATTCCAGCAATAAGTAGCATCCTTCTTCAGCAACTATTCCATTGGTGCCGTGATCTGCGCGTAACTTTTTATGAACTTCTGGTAGTAACTAGTGTGTCCCAGTGTAGCACGCAGTTGTTTGACACTTCGCAGTGCTTGTAGATTGAGTATGACAACGATCTTTGCCGGATCCACCATAAGACCTTGCTTACAAACCACATGGCCGAGCAGATTCCCGAAGGGGACGAGGAAAGTACATTTTTTCAGATTGAGCGCAATCTGGTGCCCCCAGAATTATCCAGCATTAATCGTAGGCTCACGGTATGTTTCTTAACTAGCCCAAAGACGGTCCAATAATCAAGATATACCTCTAAGAACTTGTGTATAAATTCCTTGAATGCAGCTACCACGACTCGGGAGAATATTGCCGGCGCTTTCTTTAGTCCAAATGGCATCACCATATACTGTAAACATCCCTATTCGGTGGCAAAAGTTGTCTTATTTCTGTCCTCTGGCGCGATCTTGATCTGGTGGTACCCCTAGAATCCGTCCGTGAAGGAGTAGGCTTCTTGTCCTCCCACATTCTCTAGTACTTCGTCTGTAAATGGCATCAGAAAGGGATTGTTGACACATGCATCATTGAGCTTTCTGAAATCGACGCAGATGCAAATTTCACCCTTTTGTTTCTTCTCCTGCACAACCATAGGACTTACCCAGTCGGACTCTTCTATCGGTTCAATTATTCCTGCGACAAGCATCTTATCCAACTCTTCACGAACCTTCGCTTTGTATTTTGGATTCAACCGGTAAGGCCGCTACTTAACTGGCTTCGCATCCGACTTTAGGGTTATCTTCATCATTCCCAGGTCACCGAGGATGCCTTTTAACTCCGTGATTTTTGTAGGGAACAAGTCTTGGTATTCTCGAAGCAACTCGACCACCTTTTCTACCGTGGCATCGTCCTAATAGTCTTCCAGCGTTGCATACTTCGGCTCTTCCTCTGTTCCGATGTTTACTTGTTTTTAGTGGCGCGGTGATGTCTGGATCCTCGATTGTTGGTCCGTGCACCT
This sequence comes from Pinus taeda, assembly GCA_000404065.3. Taxonomy (NCBI): domain Eukaryota; kingdom Viridiplantae; phylum Streptophyta; class Pinopsida; order Pinales; family Pinaceae; genus Pinus; species Pinus taeda. The sequence continues at coordinate 541,452 of APFE030266029.1, read as the reverse complement.
CGTGACTCCCCTCTGTTTTTGGAATAATGATGTTTCTAGGGTCGTCCTCATCATCTTCTATCTGCACATTGTAACATTCTAGGGCCTGGATCAACTGTCGCGACCAGTTCGGCTGCACGATTCCCTCTGGTTTAGATGGTATTTTGAAGATAGTGGCCTTTACCACCTGCAACGCATCGTCAACAGTATCCATCCATTGGACCTCAAAGAGGAAAGTTGATAGAAACCCTTCGCGCAAGATATCCCATTCTCCTGTGCCATGGCAGAGCTCCGTTTCAGTATACCAATTCCTTGGGATGACGTCCAAGGTATGATAAAATAAGTGTACCCACTCCTGTTGAGGCTCTTCCCCATAAGCTTGGACCCATTTGGTCAGGTGCATGTGCGGATCATCCCGTCCATCGTATTTCTCTGTTATGCGTAGTTCCGGTCTCCCAAATCGTATCTGCATCATGCACCTACAGTCGCGCCAATTTTCGAAGGTTCCTTCATGTGTGCCCCACCAATACGCAGGCGTAGCGTGCAATGCCCATTTCAACGCATCGAACCGTTGGTGCTCTGGTATCGTGCTTTCAAATTTGATCAAGAATTCATCGATTACTATTAGCCCATCATACCTTGGTAGTTCACGATCCTGAGCTTTAACGCAACACAACAATTTAGTCACCATATTGTAGTTTAACGTGGTTACCCCATTTAGCCGGTTATGCCATCGCTCGTCTTCTTTGTCTGAATCTTCGGTGCATGAGTCTGCATGCTCCCATGATATTCTTCCTTCCGCCGTCGGATTATCCTTCACGTGATGTCGTGCAGTGATTTTGTAAATACAATCTAATTCATCATCACTTCCTTCGTCGCACACGGGTTCAGTGTAACGCGGTCCTTCAGTCGGATCTAGTGGAATGACTATGCGGAGCGACCTCTTCTCAAAGATCATTTTCCGCTTCTTTAAATTAATAACTCCATTCATATCAGTGGCCCAATTTATTCCTAATAACGCAGGGTAAGGACTACTTTCATCCACAATTTCGATTACCTCGAAGTTCGTTTAGGTGCTCGCGCCTTCTATATCTACCGTAATCCCTTGCAGTCTTCCCATGGGCAAGATCTTTTGTTGATTCACCATCCTTAATTGAATAAGAGACCATTACAGCGTGGGCTTGCCCATGCGCTCCCACGTCTGTCTAGGTAGTACATTTGCATCTGAGCCCAGGTCTAGAATGAGTTGATCTATCTCATAGTCACCAATTTGTGCTGTTAACCGCATTTCCCATCCAGTCCGTGACGCATGTTTTCCCAATTTTCGGATCACGTGAGGTTCACTTGACTCTGCGCACCTATTTATCAATTCTTGCAAGCCCTTAACCGCTCCATTATCGCGAAGCAATTTCATGCATGTCTCTGAAAAGGTAGTTATCATCGAGGGATCCCTTAGCTCGGATTGATCCCTACTATCTGGGGTGGAGACCGCCGCGAAGCTCTCCCTAGCTTCCAGACCTGTCCCCTTGCAACTTCCTGCGCCCTCCTTGGTTGGTTCCCCCTTGTCTTCTCCTGTGACCATGCCACTTCTGAGCACCATATTTAGGTTGGGATCTTATTGCGTGGCTCGGACCTCATCATCTGGACGTTTTGTGTCGTTGCAGGTTGTGCTGCCTGTTTCTCACGAATCTGCGCTATCAGTGTGGGGCAATCTATTAGTTCATGATCGAATTGCTCACAGTGAGGGCACGATATTCTAGTTGGATTAGTACAGTCCCACGTGTAGTGACCTGGTCCTCCGCAGTTGTAACAGATGAGCTGGCTGCGACCCCTTCCTGGCCCCATTCCTCCCCGTCCTCGTCCACGTCCCTAGAACCCACCGCGCGCTATCACCGCGGCTGGATCTTGACCTCGCACTTCAGTCTGCATTTTGTAGGCAGGTGACTGGTCCATCAATAGTTGATAACTACGACAGTCTCGTTCTTCGTGGCCCACCGATCTGCAAAAGTTGCAAAACAGCCACTGGGGGGGTTGTCTCATGTTCAGTAATAGATGACAATTGTCCGTGGCATGCTTTCCTCCCTCCTGACATATCGCGCACCAGAGTGTGGGTGCCGTGCTCGGCCCTGTCTGTGCCTCTGGTCGCAACGGCATAGGCCCCCCCGCTACCACATAGTTTGCGAAAACTGGACAGTGATCTTTACCATGACCCTGGCTCCGACACTTTATACACCATACTTCCTCCCGGGCTCTTGGGCGAGGTGCCTATTTTTGTTTTAACTTCTGCATTTCTAAACACAAGTTTTGTATCTGCGCGTGGATTTGTTGAACTCCCAACCCCGGATCTTGTATTGGGGTTTCGTGCAATCTCATCGCGGTTTCTAATGCTTCGTCTTGGGTTGAGATCTTTTGCTGTGATAGCGCCATCCTCAGATGTGGTGTCAATGACGCCACAAACCACGCGCATTGTGCTTTTTAACCTCTGATCCAGATCCCACGGGGTTTCACCCGGTGGCATCGCTATCTCTTTGAACCCAATGATCAACTGCGTCTCTAATTTTGGCCGACCAAATTCTTTTTTTAATTCGGTCTGGATCTCTGCTGTCCCCGCATTCGGGTTAGCGCTTGAGTACTTTATATACCATGTCAGCGCTCGGTCCTGCAACACGCTAACTAACGTAACCCTCTTGATGTTATCATCTGTAACTCCATTGGCTGCCCACACCACTGATACCACGAACCAAAATTGTTCTGGACCTTCGCTTCCTGCTCCTTTAAATACCGGTAGCTGCATCACGCTCATCATTCTTAACCTTTGGCTTGCGCGTCAGTGTTCTATATACTTGTATTGCTCATGATCCAATCAATCTTCAAGCTCTTTCCTTGTAGGACTCTAGTATTCCGACATTAGACACCCCTTAGGTAGATCCTGATCCCGGCAATGGAACCATTTGTTGGCTTATATGGGCCTGACCCAAGTTTGGAAGAGTTATTTAGCCAAACAAATGCCGTAGCTACTGGCCCTGTTGACTGCTGGAGTAGCACCTGACGATTATTTGACGACTCCATGCCCAAGGATCATCCCGAAGACACTTGTACCATCAGAGATGTCATTAGTCAACAGAGTTTTTTAACTCTCCTTCTATCTTCTCATCATATTTCTTCTCTGTACCCAGATTCCAC
>APFE030266029.1:507440-538070 GCA_000404065.3 Pinus taeda | reverse complement strand
TCTTTCGTTTCCTTTCTTTTTCAGAAGGGGATAATTCTCTGGATTTTTTCACTCGTGCACACCCCAAAGCCGAGGTGACGGTTTGAAGATTGAGCCCCTGACACATCTTAGTGTCTAGGGTCGATGTATATTACCATACTAGATCACACGTAAAGTTTCATGGAATTTGGCTAGGTCTAGGTAGGATTTTTTAATAGTTAAAAATTTCCCGCAAAACGGGATTTTTTAATTATTTTTTATGTAAAGGCATAAATAAGTGGCATTAGGAGATGTCTGGGGCGTATGACCAGTCAAAATTCATCCTCAGAGGCCCAGCATTCTCCTAGAGCCTACTTTGGGGGTCAAAAAATGACTCAGAGTCCCTCAAAAAGCAATTTTTCCAGTGACAGTGGCAAAAATGAAGAAAAAATTCAAAAAAATGAATAATTGGAAAAATTTAAAAAAATTTTCCAAAGTCAAAATAAGTCAAATTTTGACATGGAAGTCACGCAGAAAGTCAAAGATGATGTGGCAAAGCAATGTGGGCCCACCACATGAAGTCTCAACTCAGCTCAACAAAAAGTCAAAGTCAAAGTCAAATGGGCCAGCAGGCAAATGGAAATTTTTGAATTACAAATTTACTTTTAATTTTCAAAGGTTGAAAAGAAAAGTCATAAGGATTATTAATTAAAAATAAGTGAGTGGGAGGGGACCCACCTCACCCATCCACGTTGGCAGCTCAAAAAGAAAATTCCGTACAGCACCGTACGCATGTTAACTCAGCCATCCAAGTTTTACAAAGTGAGCACTCAGCCAATACATAGATTATATTACAGCGAATAAGTGGCCAGTCAAATGGTATTAACGTTGATATCTTCAGCAATCAAATAATATGCAGTCCGTACACAGTCAACGCTGGCCCACCGTACGCAAGTCAGCATGTAACATGGGCAGTCAGCATATTTAACGTGTGCATACTCAGCCATCTACGTGGCAAGTCAGCACAGCAAAATTCCAGCAGTTATACACAGTGTTAGCTGGCAGCAATCCACGCAGATCTGGACAGCAGTTAGAGCAGCATTTATACAGCATAGTTAACAGCAGTTTAACGTGGATATCTCAGCATTTAACTCAGCAAATTAAAACAGCAGTTTATAAGTCACGTTAACAGCAGTTAAGGTGTAGTTAAGGCATATGCAACAGCAGTTACGTGAGTTATCAGCAGTTCATGGGCAGCCAGCAAACACATGGCAGCCACTTGGAAATTCATTTTTCATTGGGATTGTCATCAAATTACATGTGTCATTTTATTTCTTCATTGGGATCTTCACCTTATTGCCATTTGTCATTGGGAATTTGCCTTGGGATTATCTCCCATTTTCCTATTTATATGAGCCTTGGGCTCTTATTGTACATCATAGAACGAGCTATTGGGCTGGCGGAGACTCTGCCGGATTTTGTATTCAGCATTCTTATTAATAATAAAAGTCTTTGGGGTTAGCAGCTTCTCGTGTGGTGCATGTCTTGGTATATGAGGTATACTTGTGTCGTTTAATGTTCATGTGATTTTCATTTTGCTATCTAGTTGTTTTTTCAGTTTGCCTGAAGGCACTATTGTCTAGGGAGGAGAGATCTGCAGCTATCTCAGATCTCTTCTGGGCTTGGTATATCTTGCACACTTGTTGTAGCTTGTCCATTCTCGGTTGAATGACAAGCTCAACTTGGTCTCTATATACCAAGTCCCTTGTTGCACTAACAATTTGCTTGCAAGTGTTTTCTGTGTTTTCAAGCGACAGGTTTGCCAGCTCTGTTGGAGGGCGAGGACTTCTTCGGCGGGAATAGTCACCTCCCAGGATACCAAGGATCCCACATGCTGTTCAAGCCATCAAGCTCTTAAGACACCAAAAAAAGGATTTACTCAAGAGGGAAGTACCCTGATCTCTTAGCTTCGTTTCTATTTTGAAAATCAAAGCAAATTTTCCCTTTTCATTTAAAAGCATTCGTTTCCATTTTGAGCATAAAAAGAAGTACAAACAAAAATATTTTCATTTCCGAAATAATAACGTTTTAAGGCACTGGTCATTTGTGTGGTACATGCTCATCGTATGGTTAATGGCTATTGTTTATATTTCGTTTTGATTTTAGATCTCAGATTGACAATCTTATTTAACTCAAATAATCCTCCTAGAACTTTTCATCTTAGCTTTAGGTTTAACTTTCCATTTAGGGACCACCCCCCTTAGCTAGCCTAGGAGATAGCTAAAACGGAGAGAGTTGGGATCAGTGTGACAGCCCCTTCTCTGAGTTCCCTGCCACCAACCACACCTTGTGGGGTTGAAGGCTTTTCTCGCTAACTGTGTAGGTAGGTGCGGGCGGCAGGGTCAACAGGCCCTTTTGACAACAACCCGCAAACTGAGGTCTCACTCGAGGTAGTAAGGGAGGGTGCTGGAACTAGGTTTCCGCACCCTTGGGATGTCTTGATGTGTTCTGGAGGGTTCGCGCATTGTTCAGTGGCTTCGCACCGCTTTGCTCCGTGTAGATCTGGACCCAAGAAAATTCTTAATACTTATTAATGCACTGTTTATAGATTAGATCTACCTTTTTATGGTCTTTAAGCAAACATTTACCAAAAATAACCAATTCGCGCACTCAGAAAAGATATAGATTCATAACATAAGCATATACGCATAGATCAAACAGTTATATCAACCATAAATTAGCCAGATCCGTAATAATTCAGAGTTAACACAGAATTTTAGAATCAACTTATCTTTATTCACTTTCTTCACCAATACATCCAGATCTGCCTTGTGCACTCGGCTGCAGGGGTCCGCGCACACAGCTGCGGACTCTACTAGGGCTCTGCACACACAGCGATAGAGCCTCTATCTATCTACCCACACCCTTGACTAGGACTTACAGACGCTTCAAGACTTTGTTTTTCAAAAACCCATTACTGTTCAGATCCAAAAGTACATCCTCCAAAAACTACTTTCTACCCATAGAGCTTCGCTCTATTTATACCTTCCCATGGTCTGCGGACCATGGGCAAGCCGACTTACTTCCTATTCTTCTATATTATTTCTTGGGCGGACAACCCTTTGACCCAATCTATTACATTTTGCGCTGCGCATATTTCAGAATTTTTACAATATATTTATCCTAATTTATAGGCTTTAAGCCCCCAAAAACTGTTACGCGGGACCTCCACTACCTAACACGTGGCTCTGTGCGAGCCTGTTTCTGCCCTCCTTAGCCTTTGCGCTGCCTCTCTCTGGCCCAAACTGATGACACAGTCCCTCTGCGTCACTCCTTCCTCTGTCGCTTTCTGCAAGGATCGACTTTGTCACTCGGGACAACTGAATCTGCTGGTTTATTTCTTCTACTTGTTTAAATTCGAACATGTTATTTAATGCATTTAAATACCGAAATAAACACAATACAGTCACAACATTTACAGATCATCAACTGAAAGAAAACAAGCACACAAGTGACACCGTTATTTTTGGACAAATGTCTCCGGAAATACCCAATGCGGGAAAACCGATGCAGCTATTCAGAGGGTTATATTATTATGCAGTCTATCTGAGTACAACTGGGTGCCTAACCGGCTCACCTCACAGAGGAAAATACACGAAAGCAATACCTCTATATCCGGAAATAGGTATTTAGAAAACCTGTCCCACGAAACCCTCTCCGACACAACTGAAGCTCGGCGCTGGCCCTTCTTGCCTCTGCGTCAGCCTCCTGCTGACCTGCGTCAACCCTCTGACCCTTTGCGTTAGCCCTTTGAGGCACTGCGCAGCCTCTGGGACCCTCTGCGTCACTCTAGTAGCCTTTGCGTGGATGACGCAGTCCCTCTGACCTCTGCACTGTCTCTGCTGGGCTTTGCATAGCCTGGATTGGCTGTTGCTGTTGCTCTCTCTGCTTCTGCGCTGGTCTCAGTATTGTCTCTGCCTCGTACTCACTACCCCTTGCTGTTGATCACTGATCCAACTTTGCTTAGCAACCCCGCTCTAGCAAAATGAATGACTGATCACTTTGGTGTGTTCTCCAACTGACCCTCAAGCCTCTTCTTATACTTTTTCTGTTGGTCCTTCAACGATCAAGATTACATCTCTAATCAATGACTAAGATTAGATTTGGCTTGATCCATGAATTTTGGAACCTTCTAACTCAATTATATATTAATACCCATTAATATTTTATTTTTACTTAGTTTAGATTTAGGAACTCCATTAAAAATATTATTATTTTAATATCTTTCAAACCGGGTACAATCTGTCCAAACGATTTTTGGGTCTTGGAGATCTCATGTGCTTTAGCTTCTCCATCAATTTTCATTGCTAGAGCACATCCGATGCTACCCCAAATCAAAATAGTGTTTACGACATCTTCACATAGACTGAGGTTACTTTTGTTGGCGCAATTTCAGTTAAGTACATAGATCTGATCCATCGTGAATGTCTACTGCTATGGATCGAAACAAGATTGAAGCAAGTGAAAATTTAGAGACAATGATGTGATATGATCCACACTTGCGCATGTAGTGTGAATGGAAATAATGTGACATGGCTTCAATGATTACAATAAGACTTGTTGACTTCTGCTTGATTGAGAGTTGTGTCCATTGAATGTATGTATGATTGTAGAACGATGACCATCATCGTGTGGATGCCTGTATAATGATGGAATGGTATATCAGTATAAACCGACCAATATTATGATTAGTATGATCAAGCTTGTAGAGGCCATACAAATGAGTTTGTAACAATTTGCTCCTGAAAGGGAGTATGATCTACGCATGGAACCTGTCTCATATTAGTGTGAAATGAACAACCTGAATACTTGGGTGATGCGCAAGCGTTAATACTAGATACTATATCTGTTAATGTCAGAGATTATTGCAGAGTATGTTTAGCATTATGAAGAGAGATCTTATAAAGGGCCTGAACCCATGAGATTAAGAGGGAGCCTTCACCATTTTACCAAAAGATAAGTATCTTGTTCCTTGTTTCCTCTTTTATGTTTGGTTTCCTCCTCATCAAGGTTTGTTTGTATTGTATGTTAATAACCTTTTATATTTTCGTTGGTTAGGAAAGCTTGCAAAATACACAAAGGTTATAGAGGAGACTTCAAAGGAAGACTTGAATCAAGAAGGATGTTCTGTTGCAAAGGAAGCCCTTCATGAACTGAAGTCCTACAAGGTTTGTTAAAGAACAATTCAAGGTATGTCTTAGACTATAAGTTATGTTACAAGGTTCTCTCCATACAATAGGTATGATCATTCTGTTTTGAAATTTGCTTTACATTATTAACATCGTTATGTCTAGGGTTTTGAATCATAGAGATTCTTGTTAGAGTGATTAATTATTAGATTAAATCTACCCTCGTTATACTATCTCTTGTTGTTTGATTATTCCTGTGAAACCTTAACCCTTAGGGTTTACTGTAAAACCCTAGCCTATTATTGCTAAGGGTATGTCAATATTGAAACCCTAGTCTACTTAGGGTTGTTGATAAAATCTAGAACATATGGTGAAATCCTATTCTTTTAGGGTTTTGGTAATTTTGTGATAAAAACCCTAGTCCTTTAGGGTTTGCTGTTAATGTCTAGGTTATATATTAAAACCCTAGATCTTTAGGGTTTGGTGAATTAGGGTTTATGAACAAAACCCTTGTAATAACTAAAGTAAGATCTTAGGAATGAAACTCTAGGTGTATATTTGTCCTTATGATTGAAACCTTAGCCAGGTCAAAATTGTTGTATATCTAACTTCGATGTATTGGTCTTGACTTTACCTAGTAGATATTAATGTGAAATGCTAGTGCACCCTAGATATGCATATGCGAGTATGCTAACTTAATGTTTTAGTTTGTGAAATCTAGGGTTTGTAACAAAACCCTAATAGAGATTGATATTCTAGGACATCATGATATTGTTTTCGATATAGCTTTGATGATAAAATATAGGGTCTGCAACAAACCCTAGTAGAGTCTGACATATTGTTGAAACCTTAGATGTATGATTGGATTGTTAAAGTTTTGTGATGGAGTCTAGTGTTTATGGCAAAACCCTAGCAAGAAGGTGAAGTCTAGTATGCAAAAAAGATGTGATCCTTGCTAATTATGAACCTAACTAGGTTTAGGTATTTGATGTCTAAAAACTTGAATCTTTTTATGCTTCCATTATAATAGTTAACTTCATGCTTCTATTTGGTTGTACTTGCTATTAAAAGTTTTGCAGGGACATGATATTCAAGATGTTGAAATGTTTGTAATTGAAGATGTTCATAATGATGAGCATGATGAAGGAAGCTATAGGTATGATGATGATCAAGATGACCTTGATGCCATGGGAAAGAATGAAGCCTTGAAAGATTGAAGCTTCCCCATTGTTATAAAAGAAGGAAGCTGTTAAGTTGAGAGGGAGCTTGAAGAAAAGATATATCTCCCCAGTTGAGAGGGAGGGCAAATGATGACAATCATTGGAAATTCCTCGAAGAAAGAATGAATGAAATTACTACAAATAGAGATGTGAGACGGAGGTGAGCGAGGCTCTGCAATCTGAACTAGGGTTTTGCTTTAGGGTTTTGACGCTGGTCACCATGGCGGGGCGTGGAGGAGGGAGTTCTGCTCTCTCCTACAGTCAAGTGGTTGCGGACAGAAGCAAGGGAGTTGGATCACATCGCTTCAAGAAACCAACGGAGGTGGTAACAGAGGCCACGAATACAGAGAAATCGGAAACTATCAGACCTCAAGGATAGGAAGAGAATCATGAGGAGGCTAGTAAGGAGAAGAGGACAAAGGTTAGTAGTCAGAAAGTTGCTCCTATGAGTACATCAGGGGTCTGTAAACCATAGTTGACCACTACTACTGGAGTCGTCTTAAGTGACCCAGCGTTGCAGGGGCACAGAGAACACATGAAGGAATATGCTGTTATCTGTAAATTTATGGGGATTTGGCCGACAGAGTAGGCTTTGCAAGCATGGATAAGGAACCACTGGAAACCAAAGGGGAAAATTGGCCTTCACCTTGGGTCCAAGGGCTTCTTCACGGTGGTGTTCACAAGCTTAGAGGATAAAGACAGAGTGTTTGAGGGAGGATCCTATTTTTACGCTTCTGCAGGCCTTTATATGAGACCATGGGTAATGAACTTTGTCCCAGAACGAGAAACTTTCACATCGGTGCCGGTATGGATAAGACTCTACTCCCTTCCTTTAGATTATTCGCTGCCGGAGTCTCTAAAGGCTATCGGCAATAAGCTAACGCATTTTATAAGGATCTCATATGCTACTTTAAGAGGCAAATACACTTCCTTTGCTCGGATATGTGTGGAAATGGACTTATCTGGGGCACTTCCGGATGCAATCATTTTAGAAGTGTATGACAAGGAATGGGTGCAGGCGGTGGACTATGAACACGTCCCATTCAGGTGCCGTAAGTGCCATGAACACGGCCATCTATACAGGGACTGCCCATTGAACAAGCTGTAGAGTAGTACGAAAGCCGTTACAGGCAAGGATCCCGAAGGTTTTACTAAGGTTGGGGGTAAAGGAAAAGGAGGCAAGCGGTACCAAAAGAAAAGTAATGAAGACAGACAACCGAGACACAATAGTTTCAAGATCTTAGAAGAAGAAGTCGAAAACAACGGGACAAACCAGGAATCAGAGAATATTCCCACTGAGAAGGAAAGGGATGCTAATATGGAGGATATACCAGAAAACAACAAACAAAAGGATGATATGCCAAGCATTATGGAGCTCAGTAGGGACCAAGAGATGACCCCAAGTGAGGTTGGAACGGAAGACCATGAACTGCAGGAAATTCTAGAGAGGGAGAATTTAGACCTAGAAAAGTTTTTGGAGCAAGGAATCACCAAAGGGACTCTCTGCCAAAAGAGGAGTTTGACAGGGTTCAACAGCTCTTCCTATGGAGATCACAAATGAAGTGTTCTGGAGTCAAAAGAAACCATGATAGCCAGGAGAACAGGGGAGTGAAAACGATGGAGGATACACCGACGCATTCTTCAAAGAACCCGGGTAGGAAAAGAGGAAGAAAAAAACAGAATGAACTGCTGACCGAATGTGGGAAACTTATGATTAACTTAGGTAAGATGAGGGATCTTATCAGTTACTCCTTTACAAACCTTTCTTAATGAAGCTTACAACCTGGAACATTAGGGGTCTAGGAAGTAAAAGGAAATAATGAACACTTAGTAGTAGAATAAAAGAAGAAAAACCAGATATGGTTTTTATTCGGGAAACAAAATGTTCGATGGACAGGATCAGAGAGATACACAACAAATGGTTAATCACGTATGAGTATATAGAGGTTAAAGCGGATAACTCGGTGGGGGGGATTCTTACTCTATGGGATCCTCAAAAACTTGGAATCCTAGATGCTGAAGCTTCTAGAGGTTAAAGCGGATAACTCGGTGGGGGGGATTCTTACTCTATGGGATCCTCAAAAACTTGGAATCCTAGATGCTGAAGCTTCTATGAACTATCTTTCGCTGGTGATTCAACCTTTGGGTGATAAGGAGATCTACATGATTACTAACGTCTATGGACCTCAAAAACTAGAAGACAAACATAAGCTTCTCACCTCCCTTGAGAAGCTAAGAGAGAGATATCCTGATATGCCCTAGATTCTGGCGGGGGATTTCAATATGAATAGATCTCTTACAAAGAAAAAAGATTGTACCAGAAAACTAGGCAGAGATTCCATTGCCTTCCAGAACTTCATGAATAACATGGGGCTAGTAGACATTGAAACAGTAAATGGCACTTTTACTTGGAATAATAAAAGGGAAGGGGCTTTTCAAGTCGCCTCTAAACTTGATAGATTCATAATCTCAGAGGACCTCCTTCTCAAAGGCCTTGATATGTTAGCTTCAATCCTCCCCTTTGGAGGCTCAGACCACTGGCCTGTCCAGCGTGAAGCTACTTTTATGGGTATATCGAGGAACAAACCTTTTAGGTTTGAAAATGTCTGGCTCTCTCACCCTGACTTCACCAGCAATATTGACAAATGGTGGGAGGAAGATATGCCCGTTCAAGGCACTAAAATGTTATCTTCCAGCAGAGACTTGAACACATCAAATCTAGGCTTAAAGATTGGAACAAAAAGGAGTTTGGGAATATCTTTAAAGCCAAAAGGGAAGTTGAACAGAAATTCCAGGAGATTAATCAGATCATCATCTCAGAAGGTTTTACCGAGGAACGAAAAATTTAGGTTGACTCTTCAGAATGAATGGGATGCTCAGTGCAAGCAAGAGGAGATTTTCTGGAGACAGGAATCGAGGGTGCAGTGGATTAGGGAAGGAGAAAGAAACACAAAGGTTTTTCATAGATCAACTTTAGATCACAGATCTCATAATAGAATGTCAAAACTTAAAGATTCTCAAGGGAAAGAGCTTGTCTCTCACAATGAAATGGAATCTATCCTGGTTCAACACTTCCTTAGCATTGCAGAGGAGCCTCTCATTGACAGATCTCGGTTCATTAACAAATTCACCAAGTTTATTCCTAAGCTTGTAACCAGGGAAGACAACCACAATCTTAACAGGCCAGTGTCTGAAGAGGAGGTTAGTGAAGTTATCAATGAGATGCAAAATGGGAAAGCTCCTGGCCCTGATGGCTTTAACGTGGACTTCTTCAAAGCTTGCTGGAAAACTGTCAAACAAGATATCCTTGATGTTGTGGAAGACTCTAGAAGATCCAAACTGTTTTGAAAGCTCTTAATGCCTCTTTCAAAGCTTTGATTCCAAAGCAAGAAAAAGCTATGACACCGGACAGATTCAGATCCATAGCCTTATGTAATGTGGTGTACAAAATCATTTCCAAAGTGATTGCGAATAGACTCAAGCCTCTTCTTCTTGCTCTCGTCTCAAAGGAGCAAACTGGTTTTATGGAAGGAAGACAGATTCTCAACAACATCATACAAGCTCACGAGGTGGTACACTCTCTAAAGAGCAATAAGCAAGCTGGTATGATCATGCAGATTGACCTAGCGAAAGCTTATGATAAGCTAAATTGGTCTTACATCAAGGCAGTGCTAAGAGCTTATGCTTTGACCACAACTAGACAAGATGGGTTATGGCCCTTATATCCACGACCAACTTCTCCATTTTGCTTAATGGCTCTCCCTCTAGAATCTTTATGCCTTCTAGGGGTCTCAGACAAGGGGATCCGCTCTCCCCCTTCCTCTTTGTTCTCATGATGGAAGGGCTAGGCAGAGTGATCAATAGGGTAAATTCTGAAGGAAAAATCCAGGGTCTGAAACTTACTCAGGACGGTGCTGCTTCTACTCATCAACAATTTGTGGATGACACAATGCTGCAGGGCATTCCTACGGTCAAGGAAGCCAGAGCCTTCAAAGAAATCCTGAACGACTTTGCATTGGCTACTGGCATAGAAGTAAGCCTTGACAAATTAAAAGTTTTCTTTTTTAACACTAACATTGCTGTTCAGAAGAACCTTACCAGTATTCTTGGGTTTCAAAGGGATCAGTTACCTTCTAAGTACCTTGGAATGCCTATTATTGACAAACCTCTGAGCAAGGGAGTGTGGGAGCTGGTAACTAATAAACTTCAGGACAAAGTCAGGAAATGGACCTGCAAGTCTTTGAATATGGCGGGGCGTCTTGTGCTTACTAAGGCTGTCGTGCAGGCTATACCCATTTTCATGTTTTCAGCTCTTCCTGGTCCTAAAGGAGTTATGCAACAAATTAGGAGTATTCAACGAGATTTTCTTTGGGGCAAGAGGGAAGAGAAAAAGAAGTGGGCTTTGGTACCTTGGGACAAGCTCTATATACCTAAGGCCCATTTTGGTTTGGGGCTGCATGACCCTGAAATCCTCAGCAGAGTCTCGGGATCCAAACTTTGGTGGAGGTGGCTCAAGGAATCGGCCACCCCTTGGGCCAAACTTTGGAAGAAGAAATATGCAAATAATTGGCAGGAGAGGGATCATATCCGAATGTCTAGGCTCATCAAGGGCTCCCACATTTGGAACCTTGCTTGGGATAATAGAGCCATTGTCTAGAAGCATAGTTTCTGGGAGATCCGAGATGGGAACCTTGCACGGTTTTGGGAGGACAATTAGCAGCAGGAACCAAATCTGTTTAGGGAAGGACTAACTGCTCTCAAAAATGACACTGACAACAGAGGTTTACTTATGGTAAGTGACTTCTGGGATCAGGCAAGGTACAATGGTAAATGGAGGGTGTGGAAGGATCTTGGTTATAATGAAGAGAGTCCTTTGAAGGCCTAGGCAGAGTCTCTTGCTCTTGACTTGGAGCAAAGGAAGATTTTGGTGTCATCCTCGTCTGACCAACTGAGATGGGGTCGAAACACCGAAGGCACCTTCAACCTCAAAGAAGCTAATCGCATGGCCCTAGGTTTCGATTATCTAAACCATGATCAGGTTTGGAATGACCTTTGGCAGAACTCACAATGGATGAAAATCAAGTTGTTTATGTGGTTAGTTCACCCAAAGAAAATTCTCACATGGGAGAATCTTCTGAAAAGGGGCTTTGTTGGCCCATCCAAATGCCATCTATGTGGCCTACAGTAGAGGAGACGATGGAACATGTACTAAACCTTTGCCCCTTCACCTCTACCCTGTGGGATTGGGCGGCCTCAGTCTTCAGGCGAACTGACAGGGACAGACTCAGCATTACCAACACTTTGAAGAATTGGAGGAAAGACTTCTCAGGTAATGAAATCATTAACATGGCTTGGACTCTAGTTCTAGGCTTTATCATCTAGGATGTTTGGAAAGAATGCAATGGCAGGATTTTCAAGAACAAAACAAGCTCGACCCAGAACATCGTTGTTCAAATTTTACGACAGCTCAAAGATACAGTAGGAGCCCTTATGTAGAAAATTCTTGAGGACCCTCCTTCGCCCCAGGATGCTCGCATATTGCTGCAGTTGGGTCTCCATTCTTTGGTTCCCCAAGGCACTGCCAAGGGTGTGAGCAAAACAATTGCTGGTAAAGATATCTGGCAGCCTCCTCCTCATGGTTTTTGGATAATCAATATAGACAGGGCCTTTAAGGGCAACCCAGGGATGGCTGGATTTGGCGGTGTCATAAGAGATGAGCAGGGGCGCATAAAGGATATCTTTCACAGTCATTTGGGGACTGCCACTAATAACATGGCAGAGCTCATGGCCTTAGAGCAGTGCCTGGATATCCTGATGGAGTCAAATTTACATAACACCATCATTGAAGCTGACTCTGAATTGGTTATTAATGCGACCAAGAAAATGTGTAATGGAACGACGACCCCTGGAAAAGTGTCGAAACACTGGAGGCTCTCGCAGGTCTTTCAGCGTATTCATTCCCACTTGAGAACCCTGAGAACCGTTAGCTTCGTTCATGTGAGAAGAAAAGCCAATATGTTAGTTGATCATTTGGCAAATGAAGGGGTGCTATGTAAGGAAAGCTATGTTCAACGCGACTGGGAGTCTTTACCCTCTGGTAAACTGCGTGATGATTGTCAATGACAAGCAACCAAAGACATGGCGTATCTCCAGACCATGAATAATGAGCAGGAGTTGAAGGAACGACATAAACCCGCAGTGAAGAGAAGGACTAAGTGATGAAAGATCAATGCACAGGAGGCGTTAGATCATTTAAGATCAATGGACATATATGGTGGAAAAGATTAGCGAGACTAGGAGAGGGCGGAAGGCCTTGAGCCTGGTTGAAGTGCCGCATTAAATCTTGATCGTCGATCTTAATTCCAAACCATGACGTCACATGTAACTACGGGGGTTCAGTTATCTGTAACCCGTGTGCTAGTTGAAGGGCTGCAGACTGTAAGTTTTTAGTGCATCCGCCATCAATTGGATATCGGGTGCTAAAGTGGTTGGAGGTTAAGTCTAAGAGCGGATTCGAAGTTTTATGGACCAAGGTTCATAATCTATTTCGGCTCTAGGAAGTGGTTAAGTGGCGAGCAAGTTCCCGATGCGATGTTGCGACAACCGTTGGATCAAGAATCAGATCGGCGGCGGAGGTCAAAGAGGCGGGTCACCGTTAAGCCCAGTTTTGTGATATTGCGATCTGCCAAGGTTGCGATATTGCAAGGTGCGATGTGCCAAGGTTGTGATAGATTATGGATCGTCAAATTAAAGGGTTGATCGAACGGTGGCGGTCAACTCTCGCTTTTTGCAGTTATCAAGTGTTGGTGGCTTGCGGACCTGCAGTTTTATAGACCATGGTTCATTTTCTATTTTGGCTCCGGGGAGCGGTTACGGGCCGTGCAAGGTCCCGATGCGATGTTGCGACAACCGTCGGATCAAGAGCTAGATCGACGACGGAGATTTAATCGCAAATCGCATTCGGTAAATGTGTCTGGTCAGAGATAAACACAATTTTGCGATATGCGATGTGTTGAGGTTAGCGATGCGACGATGGACTTTGGACCGTTAGATCAAAGGGTGGATCGAACGACGGAGGAATAAAGTGTTGGCGGCTTGCAAAAACTGCGATGGGTGATATGTTGAGAAGGGGTCGAAGCGTCTAAATTGGTTTTGTGTGTAATGTTTTGAGTTCTGTTGACCCTGTTGTTTGTTCTCATCAACGAGTCTGCCTTTTGCTGGTCTTTACATTTGTAAAGACGTGTACCATATGTAATTTTGTTTTTTCGGTTAATTGATGGCTCCATTCTTACTTGACCAAAAAAAAGAAATTACTACAAATAGATGTTCACGTTTCATGAAGGTACAAAAGATTTGAAAAGTACTGAGGTTGTATTTGGTGCTATTGAAGAAGTGAAAGAGAAAGGAAATCTTCCGATAAGTTGTATTTGGATAACTTCATGACGATATAAGTAGCATCAGGATGATTGAGGATCTCGAAGGTTTGCGTTTACTTGTATATATATTTGAAAGTTTATTACTGATTAGGATTGTGATTGTGCAGGATCTCTCCGTAAAAAGTTTGAATGTTTGAAGCATGCTTGGAGTGGTGGATATATATATTTGATTTAGTTGATAAAGAGAGATATAAGCATCTAGGGTTGTGTGCCTGATGCTTGGGAGGACATCTGGCTGGCCTATGTGTTGATGTCTAGATCTTGAAGTAGGGAGGGTGGCATTGGTCACAGAGCTCCAACCTTGGATGCACACGTAGATCCCTAGGTTGGTGATAGAGCTTAAAAGCTTGATGGTACCTATAGTGGCTAAAGCTTGAGCTCACCTTAGTCCCACTCGATTAGAGTACCCTAGTCAAGTATCTAATCTGTAGCACCATGTGTGTGCTATGACCCTTCATAGAGCATATCATTTTGAGACCTTCCATGTACCTCTGTATATATGTAATTATGAAAAACTCCCTAGTTAAGAGGGAGATTTGAAAAATGTAACTAGTGTTGGTTGTCATAATTGTATTTGAGTCATGATGTAATGTATTTGTCAAAAGAAAGAAAAATAAATTTTAATATAAAAGAAATTGACTTATTAAAGCATGGGCTTCATGCTTGGGTCAATGGTTTATTGGTTAAAGCCTCCATTGTAGGCTTCTAGGGTTTATGTCAAGTGTCCTTGTCCATGTCGTTGTAATAGACCATTCTTGGGCATGTTGATTTTGTAGCTTGGGAGGTACTCCAAACCCTAGGCCTGAGGGTTGTGGAGGAGTTGGCACACAAAAGTCTTTTGTGGGCTTGAAACCCAAACTTTGGTTTTTGTACCCATCAATGTTGGGGCCAAAACGATGGAGAGAATTTGACATATAATGGATGGAGATATTAATTTTTGAAGTTTGTGTGTGGGCTTGTGGCTCATATTTGAGGTTGGCTAGGGCAAGATTAGCCCTCATGATAGTTGGGTAAGCCCACCAAGGGCATTTGTTGGAGCCCTTGAGGAACCTATAAAGGAGTGAGGAGAGGCCTCATTCCTCACATCTAAGAAGCATCTTTCATAGTCTACACATCAAGACAGGCAACACGAGTGCGGGCAACGCAAGTGCAGGGACGTGTGAGTGCAGGACATTGCGAGTGCAAGAATGCGAGTGCAGACAGTGTGAGTGAGGGATGAGCGTGTAGCAGACTGCACTAGGGTGACTGATGTGTTAAGGTTGAATTGATGCTAGTGGATGGTGTCCTAGGAGAGGACAATTGGATGTCTGTTAGCGGCCAAGAAGAAGGGTTTCCTAGGTGGTTGGATGCCCTAACTAGGAGCAGATGCTACAACAAGGATTGGTCACTCGTGGTTTGTTGGAGGGTAGCGTGAGAGTGGACCAAGTGTGGATAGTGGATTGGGCATTTATTGTTTGTTGGAGGACAGCGTGATACTGCCCAAGTTGGAGCCCGATGTGCACCATCTTCATGGGCTTAGGTGGTTGCTAGAGTGCATTGTTAAGCTCATGGGTTTGATCAACTAGGATCAATTTGTGCAGCCTTAAACTTGTGTGTGGAGAAGGACATCTACAACAAATGATGGGCAGTCCTCCTAGCCCGTGTTCGTTGTGGGAGATGGACATCTTGCAGTGATAGGTTGCAACTCTCTGTGCCCTATGTTAGTCCTCATCGGAGCAGTGCAGGAAGACTAACGCGAGTGCAGACAGTGTGAGTGAGGGATGAGCGTGTAGCAGACTGCACTAGGGTGACTGATGTGTTAAGGTTGAATTGATGCTAGTGGATGGTGTCCTAGGAGAGGACAATTGGATGTCTGTTAGCAGCCAAGAAGAAGGGTTTCCTAGGTGGTTGGATGCCCTAACTAGGAGCAGATGCTACAGCAAGGATTGGTCACTCGTGGCTTGTTGGAGGGTAGCGTGAGAGTGGACCAAGTGTGGATAGTGGATTGGGCATTTATTGTTTGTTGGAGGACAACATGATACTGCCCAAGTTGGAGCCTGATGTGCACCGTCTTCATGGGCTTAGGTGGTTGCTAGAGTGCATTGTTAAGCTCATGGGTTTGATCAACTAGGATCAATTTGTGCAGCCTTAGACCTGTGTGTGGAGAAGGACATCTACAACAAATGATGGGCAGTCCTCCTAGCCCGTGTTCGTTGTGCGAGATGGACATCTTGCAGTGATAGGTTGCAACTCTCTGTGCCCTATGTTAGTCCTCATCGGAGCAGCGCAGGAAGACTATAGTGGGATGAAGTGCTTGAGTAGCTGAAGAGCAACAATGGGCAGATGAGAGTTGTTCCCAAATGAAGTTGTGAACAACTCGATAGGAGTCTCGATGTGTTGTGCCCTTGATGGACTAAGACGCAACTAGTGAGCAGATTGGATAGTTGAGGTTGATGTTGATTTGGGGTAGCATTGGATGTGCTCTAGCCATGAAAATTAGTGGAGAGGCTAAAGCACATGAGATCTCCAAGACCCAGAAATGGTTTGGGGATATTCTACCTGGTGAGAGAGATATTAAAATAATTAATATCTTTAATGGGTTCCTAAGTCTAAACTTAGGAAAATAAAAATATTTGGGTATTAATATAAAACTGGGTTAGAATGTTCTAAAAGACATGGATCACGCCAAATCTAATCTTAGCCGTTGATTAGAGATTTAATCTCGGCCATTGAAGACTCAACAGGAAAAGTATAAGAGGAGGCTTGAGGGTCAGTTGGAGATACACTAGATTGATCAGTTAGTTCGATTTTCTAGAGCAAGGTTTGCTAAGAGAAATCGAACCAGTGATCAGAGTTGCAGCGAGGGGCAGTGAGTGCATAGCAGAGAGGTAGACATAGTGTCGGAAGACCAACGCAGAGGTAGAAAGGCAGACGCAGAGGGCCAAAGTGACTGCGTAGAGGGCCAGCGTGAGTGACGCAGAGGCTGCAAAAGTGACGCAGAGGGCCAAAGAACCTGCGCAGAGCATCAGAGGGCTGACGCAGAGGCCAGGTGGGCTGACACAAGTGCCTTAGAGAGGCGTTGGAGAGAGTTTCGTGGAGTAGATTTTTCGAATATCTGCTTCTGAAGAGAGGTATTACTGCCAGATTGATTTCTCCGTTGGGTGAGCCAGTTTGGCACCCAGTTGTACTCAAGAAAAGCTGCTTAATAATAAAACCCTCAACTGCTGCACTGGTTTTCCCAAGTTGGGTTTTTCTGGGGACGAATGTCCAAAAATAACGGTGTCCCTTGTGTGTTTGTCTATTTCTTTCAGTTGACGATTTGTAGATGGTTGAGATTGCATTGTGTTTATTTCAGTATTTATATGGTTAAATAACTTGTTCAATAATTAAACAAGTAGGTGAAACAAACCAGATAGTGCAGGAAGAATTTTTGATGTGTTAGATTCAGAAATTCCAATAGTTCAGTGGTCAGATGGACTCGGATCATTGATAGAGGCGGCGTTGCAGATCAGGAGCCGACAAACCTGGTAGGTACAGGGTACGATCAAGAGGATCTGAAAGAGCGGGCGACAGCCAGATGGTTAGAGTATCTTGTTGAGGGTAGATTTGTTGTCGATGGACTGACACCAAACCTCAGTTTTGTATTCTTGTATCAGTGGATGTATGAGGGCCATTATCCTTGGTACGGGAGCTCTAGACGTTGTATTATTCAGTTGGATTAATATAACAAAGTTCGGTTATTGTACAAAATTGTGTAAAACGTTTGTATATTTTGTGCACTAGCAGATTTACAGTTGTTTATGTTCCACTATGCAAATTAGCTTTGTTGTGATTCTTGGTTTGGTAGCGTCAGTGATTTAAGATTCCATCCTAGATACAGGATCGTGGAAAAACAACATCCAGGTCTGGGTGTGACGAAGGACCCTTCCAAGACCTTTTACTTTCATGATGTGTTAAATTGCATTTTAAAAGAACATTAATGAATGCATCTGCATGCGGAAAAGAAGAGGAACATAACAATCATCAACACATGAAAACATAAGCGTTGATAACGGAGTTCGTTCAGGAGGGACTACATCTCCGGGCCTCTGTGTCAAGATGGTGTAGGCAGCTGCATTAAGTGCTGCCAATAATGATGATGTACACAAGCGATGATGTTGCGATCATACAAGGAAAAATGCCCTCACGCAGGAGTGGCTCTAAGAGATATTCCACTATTGGAATTCTCGATCAAAAGACTCCTATTAGTATGACACAAAAACATGCATGGTGAGCATCCCGCCAGCATGGCACAAAATGGATCTCAATGTAAAACACATGCATGATGACAATAAGAGTATCCCAACAACATACAACAAGGGATCTCAAAGCATAACATGATGAGTTATGACAACAAGTATATCACATGAAAGATTCCGCATCAAATCAAGCAAGGAATCATGATAACATGTAATAAACAAGATCCTGCATCAACATCAATCAAGGATCCGTCCATCGTAATGCATAAAGAAGAAGTACATGAACAATATCATATACCTCACAACAAGGACCATTCGAGGCTTGATGTTCAATTCTTTAGCAAAAACAATCCACGGTGAATCACGTTGTTCACATTGTCAATGCGCAGGCAAGGCCCATTACCGATCTGGACTTTGGCTCCCCTTGCATCGATAGTTTTTTGGCTTGTCACAATCATGGCCATCTGAAACAAAAGCTGTCAACGTGTTGAAGCTTGCTGAACCTTCGATCTCACAACATTGATCGCAAGAAGAAGACTGCTTTGGACTTTCTGTAATGTAGCTCTCTGGCTATCTGGCTTTGCAGCGCTCTGGCTATGTCGCTGCAGTCCTGCGACTCCGCCTGACCCTCTGGTTCTTTGGCTCACATTCTCGCGCTGCCTCAATCAAACTTTGCGGCTTTGAGGCGCTTTGGCTTTCTGGCTTCTCTGAGTAACTCGTGGGCACTGTCTAGCTATCTCTGGTTTTCTCTGGCCCTCTCATTCTGCGGCTCTCCATTGGGCGCAACCACCTCCTTAGCTCTCTGACACTCAGGCTCTCGGGCACTCTCCCTCTAGCCTCAACTCTCTGCATCCATCGTGTTTTATAACACGTTTTTGGGACAAGGCCACTTAAAACGTGGAGTCTGTTGGTTTAGAATAGAAGCTGTTTGAACGGAAGGTTCGACTAGCGCAACAAAACCTCAAAATGGCCTTTTTCGTTCAAAATCAAAATACACAGAAACACTGTAAAATCCGAAAAACCGGACCTCAAATTTTATGAAATCGAGTCTATAAATCCATCGGGTCCGACCCTTTATCGCAAATCGCTATCGCTGATGTCAATGGCCTTGTATATCAGGGGATCGCCGATACGTCGATCAGATCTGGACCGTTGATCTGTTCCTTGATCGGACGGTCCAGATTGCATCGCATGTCGCTATCGCATCGCCCCTAGTATTTGGAATAGCCAATCTCCGATATGCCGATCGCCGATCTGTCGATATGCCGATCGCCGATTAAATTTGGATTGTTGATCTGACTTCCGATCCGACGACTGTGATTGCATCGCATGTCGCTATCGCTACGGCCTGGGGTTCTTCGCCAATACCTTGGCATACGCTGACGCCGATCGCCGATGCCGATCGCAATCACTAATCGCTTGTCCCCGACTCCGATTAATCAGAGATCATTGATCGGGGGTTCCCGTCCCCCTGCCTTAAGTCCGCCCATTTTGACCCTCCGATTGCGATTTGCCTTATAAGGCTTAAAAACCCATTTTTAGAGGAAATGCCTCCTTTTTCAAAGGAACCAAGGCAAACTCTTTCTTCCATAACTTCATCATCCGAGCTCGGATTGGGGTGCCGTTTGCACCGTTGGAATCAACACAACGAGATCTATACGCTTTGGTCCTGGGTTGACATCATTCTGAACACTTTGATTTTCGAGCGTTCATAAACCCTCCTTGTCCTGTGTGTCTTTCTGGAGCCACCTGGATCATTCCAACAGTTTAGTGGTCAGATGGACTTGGATCGTTGATAGAGGCGACATTGTAGATCAGGAGCCGACAAATCGGTCAGGTACAGGGTACGACCGAGAGGATCTAAAAGAGCATGTGACATCCAGATGGTTAGAGTATCTTGTTGAGGGTAGATTTGTTGTCAATGGACTAACACCAAGCCTCAGTTTTGTATTCTTGTATCAGTGGATGTATGAGGGCCATTATCCTTGGTATAGGAGCCCTAGACTGTTGTATTATTCAGTTGGATTAATATAACGAAGTTGGGTTATTGTACAAAATTGTGTAAAACGTTGTGTATATTTTGTGCACTAGTAGATTTACAGCTGTTTATATTCCACTGTGCAAAGTAGCTTTGTTGTGATTCTTGGTTTGGTAGTGTCAGTGACTTAAGATTCCATCCTAGACATCAGGATCGTGGAAAAACAACAGGGCATTGTCAATCAAGAAACAAATTTATTTTGATGTAAATTAGGTCTTGTAGGCCTCCTCCACCAAGTCAGCCTCAAATTGGACAAGTTGACCTAATGGAGGGGCATAATCTCCTATATAAAGGCAACAACTCGACCTCATTTGGAGCACTCACTCAACAAGTTCGATCTACAACCCCTGGGACAAGAAAAAGCGCACAATTCAAGGAACAAGGAGGAAAGGGCTAGCAAAAAAGGAAGACTTTGTCAAGCACAAAAAGTCAAAATTTTCTCTCTTTCTCTCACATGTGTGAAGTTGTTGAGCTGTCGGAAGGGCCGAAATTGCAATCTTGAAGTTGGGCCAAAATTCTGAAGCTGGGGGTCGAAGTTTTGAAGCTGGGCGTCAAAATTCTGGGTTGAAGCTGCATTTGAGAAGCTAACACTTGGTGACTTTGGAAGAGATCATCTATTGGAAGGAAGAGTTGACTTGGTGGAGGAGGAAGGTCTTTTGGTCTATCTCAACATGAATTTACTAGTGGAAGAGTTTGACTGGGTTTTCCCCTGTAAAGGGGTTTTAGCCCTGGCTGAGTGTCTATATCTAGTGTCCTTGATCTTCATGTTTTCCATTTGATGATTGCTTGATGAAAAGAGGATAAAAGAAGAACATAAACAAAGTTAATAAGAACATAGGAATATTACAAGTAATTATCAATATAAGAAAATCTTTCAACGTTTTCGTTTTTCTAACACATCCTACCCACAATTTGGGCTTGTTGGGATTATCACCCATCTGGTGAATGGGTGTAGCTTGGTTGTGCGTGATCCTTGTCATGTGTTGACAAGTGGTAATCCCCCCAAGTAGAGATGAGACTTGGTTGTGCGAGATCGTTGTCATATGTTGAAAAGTGGTAATGCCCCCAACGTCCGTGGATGCAGGTGTTCTATTGCTGGACTCTTATGGTAAATCTTGGTTGAGCGTGATGCTTGTCATGTTCTGACAATAGGTAATCCCCCCAAGCTGAGGTGAGACTTGGTTGTGCATGATCCTTGTCATGTGTTGACAAGTGGTAATTGCCCTAAGCCTATGTCAAGATGGGAAGATCAGTGGATATAGGGTGATAGATGAATCTCCCCTATGATGATTCTTCTTCATTAGATTGAGACATCATTGTTCTAGGGCAAAGATGAACAAAGATGAGTAGAGAAATCAAAGATCTTTGTTGCAAAAAGAAATTCCTACCTAGTTGAGGAGGAGTGTTGAAAATTGGCAACTCAGGGATGAATTTCCCTAAATAAAATTTCATTTCTGACAATTCTGGAGGGACTTTCTAAAAATAGAAAGTCATGCCTAGCATCTCAACTTTCAAGTATGACTTTTCAAAAATAGTAAATCACCTTGTATCAATTGGTAATCAAGTATAGTTGATGGAAAATCACTCAACTTATCATTAATCAATCCTAATAGTTCAATTTTGACTTAATTATCAATATTACCATTACCATTATCATTATCCTTATGATACTATGATATTATTATCAAAAATAAATTCAAGTCATCTTACCTTCATACTTTGCGCCCTTCTCTCCCTAATGTCTCACATGACTCTACTTTACACTCTCTCTTACTTTTTCATTAAAGACTTGGCATATTTCTCTTACACACTCACTGAAGGCATGTCATAAAAGATTCCTCTTATGCACTCTTTAAAGCATATGTTACACTTTCTCTTAAACACGTAAGTTACAAAGGCATGTATACCTCTTCTTAAATGACATTCATTACCCTCTCTCCTCAATGGCATGAGTTACACTCCTCAAGGCATGCGAGATTCTTCCTTTGAAGGCATTTGCCTCTCTCCATAATGGCTTAAGTTACTATTCCCTATTTAGCATACGAGTTACTCTAAGGTATGCTCCTCCTTTATGGCATGAATTCGTTGCTCCTCCTAGATATATGTGCCTCATATCTTCTTCCCTCACTACTTGTGCATTGTGAAAGAAGGATTCGAAATTGAGAGAGAGAGTTGGAGGGACTTGAAGAAGATTATGAGGAAGAGAGACTTGGAGAGTAAGAGCAGATCTTGAAGGTTGATTCAGTGTTTTTGCATCAGCTTTTGCTATCAGTGATCTTCATACTATAGTTTGTTCAGATTTGGGTGAACTTACTCATTCTCTTGATCTCTCATTGTAATTTGTATTTTTGCTGAATAATTGATATCTAATATAAGAAGAATCTGGTTGTGTTTTCCCCTTGTGGGTTTTGCCATGGTCATTGGTCCTAATTTTTCTGTCTCATTCTGTTCTTGGCCGTCTTCCATTGTGCCTTTGGTTTATGCTCTATCTACAATTGCTTAATTAGTATTGTGGCCTAAAGAAGTTTTGTAATAAGTGATTGTTACATCATAGAGCATCAGATTTTAACGCTAGTAAACTCCATCACGAAACATCAACCTTATAACATAATCATCTAACTCCTTAGGGGGCTAAAGCCATCATCCAAGATAAACAAGTACATGAAAACCACACCATAGTGAAATAACACGCTTCATAATCATAAAATATGCAACCGAGGGGTGATTAACAAGGAATGCACGTGTGAGAAGACCACCAAGCCAGCAAGCATAATCATTTGACCAATGAGATGTGAGACCCTCCCCAGTGAAAGACCTTCATCAATTGATTCAATGCCATGAAGAGAAGGCGTTCCACTCAGATGTATAACCCCAATTCAGTCCAATGCTCCAAGATACTAGATGCAAATCTCCATCTATGTGATGAAAATCCCAATGTGGAACCTCATACAATATAAGGTGTAACACTTCTCACCTGATCTTGTTCTCCGACAACATCCAAATGATAAGCCAAAGCATCAACAACTAAAACATAAAGGTAGGGAGAAACAATGCAGTCCTATTGGATAGAGTTATGGAAGTCAATTTTGTTCAACAATACACCACTAACAGGAACAAAAGGTTGAAGCATTGGAGATCAGGGTCTTTGCTATTGATACAAATTGTTATTATGAGACTTAATTTCGCTGATATTTGGAACATAAGTTAGATGTTTCCATTCTGAATGATGCCGATAAACTGACTGGTTAAAATATCTGATTTTATGTTTTGGATGTTGATAAAGTATTTTTATGATATGATTTTCTTTTATCATGCTTGTAGTGTTTTCTTGGCTTATTTTTGGTATATGATATTCTTCACGTACTGATGTTGCTTTGATTGCTGGATCTTCACTTGAAATTTCCATCCTTTGTACTGCAACATCTGAGTATGTTTTGACTTTAATTGGATTGGCATCTTTGTGAGCTGTGAGATTAATCGGATCTGTATTTGTTCCCAACCATGAAAGCATATCTCCAATGAAAGTCTAGTCAACCTTGTTGCAGGCCTTATCAAAGTCAATTTTCAGCAAGAGAACTGTTGACTGGACTCCTTTGCCTGCTCAACACTCTTCCATGTTGTTGAAATTGTTTCTAGAATGGACCTGTATTGAATAAATCATGTTTGCTCTGATCGATCGGTATGTGTTGCACTTTGTTGGATCATAATTGCTAAGACCTTGGCTGACACGGTCTCCATGATATGATAGTCTCCCAGGCAAAGTTTTTGGGAATATGCTTAACCACTTCTTGGTTTTATAATTTAAATTTCCCCATTCTATGTATGGTAACTTTTTGTCTACCATGCATAACATATCAATCTTAACAGGTTTCCACATTTTTTTTGAAAAATTCACGAAGGTTGGAACTACTGGGAGATTTTTCATTCTCCATGTTGTTCAATGTATCTAGGAGGTCCTCTTCAATAACTTCTGCGTTACACATATATCTTCAATAACCTTGCTACTGCCTGTCTACCAAACACTTATAAAAGCTTCGCAGTCCCGGTTATTGCTTGTATATGTCCAGTATGCCAGTAAGATGACAAACCAGGTTCCATAAATTCTACATTCTTATGTACAGTCTTCAATTTCTAGGAAAGCTAGGATATTCAGATCGGATGGATTGCTAGCCCTAATTTGTGTTTTATGTTATGAATAATATATATATAATATATATATATATCTATATATATATATATATATATATATATATATATATATATATATAAAATAATAATAATAACAATAATAACAATATTAATAATAATAATGATAATGATAATAATGATTAGTTAATTAGTGATTAAGTATAGAAGGGGCATGTCTCTAAGGACATTACCATTTATGAAAGGGCACCTGCCTAGGTATATAAGCGAGCCCTCATTTGTAATCATCTCATATCTTCAGTACATTTCTGATATAAATATATTATTGTCCTATCATGGATATTTATATATTTAAGATATTTTGAATATCCTGTTGCTTATACAAACTTTGTTCGTTACATTTTGAAATTTAAGGGAGGAGTTAATCTAAACTGGCAGGTGAACAGATACATTATTTTCCTCTTTTTTTCACTGTCCTTTCTACACAGTCAATTATCCTCATAGCATAGAGCCTGTCTAACCTATAGAAGATTCTCTGATCATCCAACCTGTTTTCAGACCATGTAAATTGTGTTTTACTGCCTATTTATTCTGTAAACAGAGTTCCTGAAAATAACCTAAGAGATCTAACCTGTGGGTTTTACAGTTTACTTGACATTGTTGTAACTAGTTTTGTCTGTTGAGGTCTCCTCTTATGGATCATACTTTGAAGAATGATTTCTGAGTGAGTCTGGATAGCCATGATATGCAACCTCTACTGGTGAGAAGGTAGTTCTGGGATGAAGTTATGAGAATTTTGGCAGTTGATTTGAATGTCTGGGATCTTCTTTACAGGCATTGGCACATTTTCTTTTAAGTTTTTCTTGGTTAAATCTGAGGACATGGCATATGTGGTAGTATTATATTTTTTATTGTGTTCTTAAAACTAATTAACATTTCTTCACATGTTTAGTGCAGGGAGAATGGAGAGGCACCTCAAGGTGGACCGATATTGTAGATCCTTTGAATGGACAGAAATTCATTGCAGTGCCGGATCCATCTGCAGATGAAATTAAAGTGTGTGGGATAATTTGCAATATTTTATTGTTTCTCTTTTTTCCCAACCTGCGAAAGAGATCTATATAAAGATTAGATGAAGCTTGATTTTCAAAGTTTAAGCTAATGAAGCTTTGAAAAGTTATAATATCACACACAATTTCCTACACTGCTTGTAGGCTAGAGTAGACGAAGCTTGATTTTCAAAGTCTAAGCTAATGAAACTTTGAAAAGTTATAATATCACACACAATTTCCTACACTGCTTGTAGGCTAGTTTTGCAGGAATTTTGTTTTGTATTTCTAGGACACTTTTGTCAATGTCCATAATGTTATGATTGTTGGGATCTGTAACCTAGTATTTGTTTCATTTTCTCTTGCTTACGTTTTAATTAAATTCTCTTTCTTGATATTGCTTGCAGCCGTTTGTTGAGAGCTTGCACTCATGTCCCAAGTCTGGCTTGCATAACCCATTAAAAAATCCTGAGAGGTGTGCTGTTCAACCACCTTGAATTTTTTTGATTCCTTTCATAGTGAATGTGACAAGAATGAACTCAATGTTGAGGAGAGAGGATGCATATCAAGGGAATATTTCTTTTGTTCAAAGAATTACTTCTAAAGATCATTTGTTCAGTTGAACATCACCATAAAAAAGTTTCATCAGCAATGTTGTATAGTATGGGATATGCTAATGAAAAAGTTGGGATGACCACAGTGTATTTTGGTTTCTCTGTTATAGTTTCAATCTGGACTCTGCAGTGTTACATTTTTATGGAAGCTTTTCGTTTGCATAAGAGATAGCATTATTGTTAGATTTGATACTAAATATTTTTGTAGATTTGTCTATGAAAAAATTAAACTACTTATAGATATGAATACATTACCGCTTAGCCTGTATGTCCTGTACAAAAGTTAGAAGACAGATATCCTCAAAAGCCACTCCAATCTTCATGTCTCTTGCTGCTGAGAATGGTGTAATCTTCACATGTGGCGGCAACCATCTCGTAGTGTCATTAATGCATTTTGTCTTTTGGTTTCTCTGTTATAGTTTCAATCTGGACTCTGCAGTGTTACATTTTTATGGAAGCTTTTCGTTTGCATAAGAGATAGCATTATTGTTAGATTTGATACTAAATATTTTTGTAGATTTGTCTATGAAAAAATTAAACTACTTATAGATATGAATACATTACCGCTTAGCCTGTATGTCCTGTACAAAAGTTAGAAGACAGATATCCTCAAAAGCCACTCCAATCTTCATGTCTCTTGCTGCTGAGAATGGTGTAATCTTCACATGTGGCGGCAACCATCTCGTAGTGTCATTAATGCATTTTGTTAGGCATTAATTATGGCTAAGGCCTTCATTCATTGTAATATTAACACACACCACTTACAGAATATGAATACATTTACCTCTTAATCATCGCATATGTTTGGCTTTCTTTGAGATATTATTTATTGTCTAATCTTCTCAAACTATAGATATCATTATCTTTTTTTAATAGATAAGGTTTCTTTGAAATGCCTGTATAGTATATGTCCTGTACAACAATTAGAAGACAAATATCCTCAAAATATTTCTAATATCCATGTCTCTTGCTGCTGGGATGGTGAAATCTTCACATGTGGCCACATCCATCTCATAGTGTCATTAATGCATTTTGTTAGGCATGAATGATGGCTAAGGACATCATTTAGTGTAATATTAGGTTATGGTTAAGGATGACCCAATCAACTAGGATTTGTAGGCTCAATAACCCTCTTTGGGAGTGGTCTGTAAACTGTCATGGATATTCCATTGGAACAATTGTTCCAATGGATCTTTCGATATTCTGGAATCTTTTATTATTTATTTCCTCCGATATCAGATTTATGCTCAAGCAGATGAACACACCGTCCACACAAATGAACACAAGATGTATCTTGGGTAATGTGATACAGAGAAAACCTAGCTCAACAGTGATTGGTGTGTTTGGGATATGTGATTGGTCAAGGGGAACTCAAGATAGATCCTGTGAAGATGGAGGCCATATTCAAGTGGCCAGTTTCTATTTACCTCATTGAATTTAGGAGCTTTGTTGGGCAGTGCAACACCTATGAGAGTTCATAGCATTCTTCTCAGCAGTAGTTCTAACTTCTACCACTTCATGCCATAATAGCCAGTGGTAAGAGTTTACAATGGGGAAAGAATTAGCAAAAAGCTTTAAGCACCTATTTTTGCTTTGCCTAACTTGTAGAAGCCTTTGGAAGTGGAGACAGATGCAAGTGGATATGCTATGGGAGTGGTCTTGATGAAGGAAGCTATTATGCTATCGTTATGAAATGTCTCATAGCGGAGTCCTAAACTACCCTATATATGATAATGAATCCTATGCCCTAGTTCAAGTTATTAAGTGGAACTATTGGATGAGCAAGGTGATCCAGATTGGATCATTATATTTTTTGTCATCCATTTCAATGCTTTTAGAGTGGAAAAAGTGGAGGGATCAACTCAAAAGACCATTTTCACCAATGGGACCAAGTTTGTCAAATTGGGGTTTGAAACCTTCTGGGAACAGTTTGAGGCATCAAACAACATTTTTTGGGGGCAAAATTTGCCACATAAGCATCACAACTTTTTTTTCCTATTCTATGCACAGTGTTAGAGACCTTTCCAATGGCGCAATAATTGTCTCAATCAGAGTCTGTATGCAAAAGTTATGTCATTCGGAAGTTGTCCTTCCTATTTTGACTACCATAATTTGAGAGGATGGCACGTTAGCCCCTGTTATTCATGGAAAAGGGGCTAGCAATGTGATTGTGATGAAAAATATTCTAAAAGAATCAATGTTGTAACTCTAGTTAAGAGTTGAAGGAGTCAAACTTAAATACTAGTAGGCTATCTGGCTGTGTTATAACTAAGGCACTAGAAGGAAAAGGGGTTCCATTCTTTTCTATTGCATTTTGTTCCATAGACAAACATAGTAGCTGAGAATGATAGGGAGAGAGCAAACATAGAGGATTTGTGCACTATAGCAACCCATATGCCACAGGTCTCACTTCTTTGTACTTGAATCCATTTTCCATCTAGAGAAGGAGAATAGAGCAAACTCACCTTCTAGTTGGGTTTTCTCCTGAAAAGGTTTTCTGGGATATATTTTGTGTCAATTTTGGTTTGTGAGTTTTTATTTTACTGTTCTCTATTTTCTATGTAATTATTATTTGCAAGCATACGCAATAAACATTAATTAATAGATCTAGAAATTTAAGGAGAAATAAACCCTCATAGTGTAGATTTTGGATTTTCTAATATATTTAAGTAGATTTGTCTTGACGAATTGTCCAATGGAATGTCCATGATAGTTTATGGATCACAAGGAAATCATTATCCACACTGATTACTAGCCATTGCAGTATTTGTAGGCCTAGAGTAAGCTTCAACAAACTAGACACCACAATAGATGGGGTTTTTGCAGCATTTTCATCTACTGATAAATATAAGGAGGGTAGCACTAATAAGTTGGCAAATATGCTTTCAAGACCTCCCACATCCAAGATTACAACTTTGCGAACTCTTATGAACATGGAGCCTTTTACCCATGATACATACAAAGAGGCATACATAGAAGATGAGGAATTTAAAGAGGTGTTTTAGTAGCTTCAGGGCCAAATTCATGTGGAAGAAGGTGGCATTAGTGCTAGCTATTTGGTGAGCTCCAGTATTGTAGCAATAATGCTACAACTCCTGGGGCTTCCTGTCTCTCATTTTATCAACCCGGTAGTTCGTACAAACTTGGAAGCGACGGTGCTGTATGCACAAGTACTAGCTCTTGTCGCAGCTGTCACTTGGTCAGCTGGCACAAGTCCGCTAAGGCTCAAGCCAACTTCTATGGGCTCACAAAAGAAGCTTTATCAATGATGGATGAAAGCTAGCTCAAAGAAGACTA
Source organism: Pinus taeda (assembly GCA_000404065.3). Lineage (NCBI taxonomy): Eukaryota > Viridiplantae > Streptophyta > Pinopsida > Pinales > Pinaceae > Pinus > Pinus taeda. Next base: position 508,906 of record APFE030266029.1, on the reverse strand, counting down.
ATCTACTTGACAAAAATGAACTGAAAGCACATCAAAGCATGTAAACCTAGGAAACCCTAATTTAACTAGTCTAGCCTTTATAATGCAAATGACGTGAAGGAAACTTCTACCAATGTTGTTGTTACCTCTGATAAGTGAAAATGCATGGATCTAAACTGCTTGCATCATAAAAGACATGTTTTTGTATTTTTCCTTTAAGTGGGTGGAATGATTGTGATTGTGTGCTAATTAGGGTTTGGTTGTGCAGATGGGACGGAGAAGGAAGGAAAGCGTGGGACAGGTTGGGGAGGCTAGGTGAGGTCCCTATGGACCCTTAGCATCCATCCACAGAGGTTTTCCACATTCAGAAGCTCAGCAACCGAGTGAATGGCCTCCTACAGGATGTCTGCAGGGGATCCTACAGGATACTCAGAGGTTTCTACAGGATGTCTATAAACTGCTACAAGATGACCTACCGTGAAGGTTTGAAGTGATGGAGGAGTGATGGAATCGTAGGGAGAGATATGAGATGTAGGGATAAGGCTGGTGATGGCTCAGAAGTGGAGGAATGAGATGGGAAGTGGGTGTAGGGAGTATGTTGAAGGTAAAGGGTTATGTTAATGAAAGGTTAGGAAATGAAGCTACGTGAGGAGTGGAAGACAGAACGAAGTGAAGGTCGAGGAGATATGCTTGCATGCGTGATCAAGATGGAAGAGATGGTAATGGAACGAGAAAGAGGAGTGTAAATGAAACAAAGCATTATGACTGTCACCAAACCGAAAATGCATCAACCTAAATTACTTATGCCATGAATTCAATGAACAGATTTTATTATGAGAATGCAGCAAAGACACATAAATATAAACAAGGGAGGTACTGGGCGCTTGAGATGGGCAACGAAGCATCTAATCAAAACCGTGCCTATATTGCAGCAATCATCAAGTAAAGTAATGCGTGTTTTTGGTGGCTAGTTATGGACTGCACCCCAATCTTCAAGAGAGATGGCAGTGAGCCTTAACAACCGTTTTGCTGGAGCTCCAATCGATGGTATCTATCCTCTGCTACACTAAACAAGTGGAAACAACTGCACCATACGCAAAATCTATCCTATTCATAAGAAAACCAAATCACCAAACTGTAATTCGAATTGCATGTGCAAACGAAAACTTAAAGTGCTGGAAATGAAATGGAAACAACACTACAGCAGAGGGGATCTATGGCTCTCAAGTTGGGCCCTAACCTGAGAGCTATAGTCTCCTTAAGAAACTCAGAACTAGATCACAAACTGCCTTCTTTATTCATAATCTGATGTCATGCCAAATTGGCTTACAAAAAGGGACGAAAACTGAACTGTGCTCCAAAATTACAATAGCAATACGAGAGTTTCAACAACCTATCTAAGGCTAAGGCCTTCATATTTATACAAAAACGATGATCCACCAAGTGCCCTTGATTTTAGGAGCTCGGCTGTCCAACTAGAGTCTAAC
>APFE030266029.1:446531-507420 GCA_000404065.3 Pinus taeda | reverse complement strand
CCTGTAGAACAGTTTATGACTGTTGTTCCTGTAGGACAGCTGGCTGCTTCTTAAGCTCGGAGGGGAGATGGATTGGAGCTCGGAGTTCTTGGTTGGAATCACGAGGAATGTCCCAAGACCGTGGACATCTCTCCACAAAATCAGCAGTGCCACCTCATTGTCTCCTTATCCCCTTTTTCGTTGTCTCTTGCTCCCTTTTTAATGCCAAAACCTGGAATCATAATGCATTAGTCACGTAGATAAAGTGTCTAACCTTCTTCCTACAAACAACATGAATAAACTAAGAAATGCATGCATAAGCAAATAAAAATGAATGGTTTGAGCAAGTAAAATAGGCCAAAATGAGCCCAAATTGTACCAAAATTGGGGCTCATCACTATTATCTCTAGAATGGGTTGCTCTTCAATTGAGATAAGCTCAGTGCCCCTAAATGTGGAAGATCACAACTTATTAGAGAGACTCACAACTCCATGTTGAAAATGTAGCAAGTAAAGGTCTTTTGGCTTGTGCCTTAGCTAGTGAAGACCTCAATTTGTATTTCTCTAGCCATGAGTGTGAGCTCATGAGTTAGACTTTAGTTAGGACAAGTTTATTTCTAGTTTACTAGAATGATGATGAAGATGGCATGCGTAGAGTTGGAGCTTTAGTTACGCAGAGTCCTCTTTAGTTTGACTATAGAACGAGGCAGCAATTACAAGTTCAGTTAGAGCGAGTTAGTCTTGACTCTTTAGTCTTGATTGAAGGAAGAATTAGTCAAGACTCCAAGCGTTGATTGGCTAGAGAAAGAGTATCACTCTCAGTGAACTCGCTACTAGAACTCGACTTCTAAAGTTGAACTAGGCCTTCCTTGCATGCTCAAATTGGGTCTATAAAGAGGAGGATGAAGGCACATAATTCACACAAGTTTCTGTGATCATCTTTGATTGTGGAGAGCGCAGAATTGAGCATCAATTGTGCACAAGGATTTATGAGATTGTGCGCAAAATTGAGAGCTTGTGTCCTAAGAAATAGGAGATCACAAGTGCACAAGGAAATAGGGATTTTTTCTTAAGAATATGGGCTCCCTAGTGTGCTAGGAAATAGGAGAAAGTGTGCAAGAAAATAGGGGCTCTAGTGCACAAGGAAATCAAAGTTGGAATCAAGCAAGAGGCAGGGCAAGTCAAGGCTATTCAGCAGGGGAACAATTGCATGCTAGAGGGCCAAGATCAAGTAATGATGAAGGTAGTTTGAGATCAATTGTATCAGCTGAGATTGGTGAGAAGAAGTAGAATTCTTTCTCAGAGACATATTGCTTTGTAATAGATCCAATTGCTCTAGAAAAATCAATAATATACTACAACAAAGAAAGCTAGCTTTCCCATTTGGGTTTCCTAGGTAAAGAAGCATGCCAATTTGTGTGATGTTGTTTTAGCTCTAGTGTTTTTTTTATTCCACTGCTTTAAGTTTGTTAAGAAACTTTGTATCTCAGTGAAAGTAAATTAGGTTTCAATTTTCAGTTGCCTTGTTTTTAGTGATTCACTAAGTAGTTGCAGAGTTTCAAGAGAAAATTGACATGGTATCAGAGTAGATATCAACATAAAGACCACCAACAAATTGATCAGTGAGTGAAGAGCGCAGATTAGGAAAAAGGCTTGTGCATATTAGGAGTTTTTGAAGAGCAGTATCTTTGGATAGTAGTATGGTGTTACAAGGATTAAGGGCAGATCACAGTTTAGAGGGAACCTCAAATTTCTGCTCATGAAAGGAGCGGATCTCAGTAGTGTTGGACAATAATGGGGTGCTAGAATCTGTGGTGAATCAAATAGTTCCATCTCAAGATGCCCAACAATTGATCCAACATAGAAAGAATGACAATAAAGCAAGGAGGATCATTCTTGAGGAGGTCAGCGACCATATTGAACCTCATCTCCATGGGATGAAGACAACATATGAGATGTGGAAAGCCATCTTAGAGCTGTATCAAGGTTCTAGTGATGTCAGAAAGCCTACCTTAAAGGAGAAGCTAAGAAGTATCTGGATGAGCAAAGGAGAGCCCATCATTACTTATCTTTCCAAGTTCACTCGGTACGCGATGAGCTAGCTGGAGTGGGCACTATTGTAGCAGACAATGGCCTTGTGAGTCTTGCGCTTCTAGGACTTCATAAGTCTTGGGAGAATTTCTAGGATGCAATTAGTGGTAGAGAGAATATTCTTGGTTGGGAAAGGTTATGGTTAGATTGTGTTCAAGAAGAAATCCACAAAGGGATGAGAGTTGGGAGATCAACTCCGATAGAGGACGAGGAAAATTTTGCCTGGACAGGCAAAGTTAACAAAGCCAAGGATAAGAAGGGCCAAAGTAAGGTCGAGTTTAGTCAGAAGGGCGAGAAGAAGAAGACGGATCTGAGCAAGATCAAGTGCCTCCATTGCCATGAGTTCGGGTACTATGCCACTAAGTGTCCTAATTGGAAGAAAGGGTCCGGTAAGGATCATGTGGTTGCATCAGTTGAGGTAGATACGTTTTCTTATCAGTTCGAGAAAGATTTCTCATTGATAGCTTGCATGGCATGCTCAGTAGGTAGTAGCATATGGTATATTGATTCAAGAACATCCTTACATGTGACTGGGAACGTTGAACACTTTAGCCACCTAAAGGAGAAGGATATGCAGTTTCACATTGAGCTAGGAGATGATGGAAAGTACGCATCTAGGGGAGTTGGTACTGTCAGTTTTTAGAGGGAGTCAGGTAGCTCTCTTCATCTCATGGATGTCCTCTTATGTTACAAGACCAAAGAAGAATCTTTTTTTTGTTGCTGCCCTAGAGGACAAGGGTTATGATGTCATCTTTAGTAGAGGTAAGGCTTACCTCAAGGACTTAGCTTCTGGATGTATGAAGCAAATAGGTGTGAGGAAGAAGAATCTGTACTTGCTACAGGTTGAGACATGTGCAACCTTGAGCAGCAAGGCAAGAAGTGCACGAAGTAGAGATGTGAGGTTTTGGGAGAGCGAAGTTTGAGGGAGTTCTTAGATAAGATAAGATAATTTTATTAATGTCCAACGAATGACCACAAAGTAGGTCAAAGGGACTGTCGGTTACAAAAGGGGTCGTGCCCAGTAGGAAAACCAAATGGTCTCCTCAGAAAGACAAATACTGAAAGAAAGATAGGAAATAAAAACGAGGTGGGTCGGGGAGAGTGTATGGAGCTCCGATCCCGGTCTCGCCGACTAATCTTTAGACTGCTTCGCAGGATCACTGGTGAAGAAGACCCTGGGGACGCGAATGTGGGAGGCCGATTCTCCTAACATCCGAGGTCGAGAGAGGAGAACTGTGGGTAGTTCAGTAAGGTTTGCTGGCTTGAAACGGTGGGCACTGGTTGCCTCCCATTGTGTTGTCTCCGTGATCTAATGATCCTGGACCGCCTCTCGGGGAGATGCCCGGCGCGGTTCTGCTGCTGGGTCCTCGTAGGCAAGGGGCTTCTCCTCTTAACTGAACGAGGGTTTGTCGATATGTGTGAGCCAGCTTTATCGGTATTCTCACTGGTTGATCTCTTAAATCCTCGGGCTGAGGGAAGTATACTGAAGAAAGAGGTGATCTGACGAGTAGTGTTGGGTCGGACGGGAGGCTGGAGGATATGCTCCCGATGCTTAAGAGTCTCCTGGATATAAAGTGCGATGCATCTCTGGTCCGTGTAGTTGAAGAAGCTGGAAAGGGTATTCGGTCCTCTGAATAGACAGTGAAAGCGACCCCTGATCTCATAATATATCGGACACCCGAAGATGAAGTGCCATTCGTTTTCCACCTCCTGTGTATGGCATAGCTGGCAAATCCTGTCAGCTCTCTCTATCTGGTGGTCTGTCTCTACCCGAAGCCTGTGTGATCCAACTCTGAACTGCCCGAGGGGGATCCGGAGAGCATGCATCCAATGCCGAAGCGTGTACTGGGGGCGAACTATAAGCCCGTTTCTGATACTCAAGAAGTGCTATGCATAGAAAGCCATCTTTGGACGCAAACCCCCCGGGGGGTCAATCCATGTGACCTGGATAAACTGTTTGTAGATGTCTTCCTTGATGATCTTATTTAGTTCCTGCCTGGGGGGGAGTCCTCTGGGGGCGTTCAAGGAGTACCGAAAGGGGGGGAGGTGATCTATATGGAGTCCCACTGCCTTGAGGAACTTTGAGACCCCTGTATACCAACATTTGGTTTTTCCTGGTTGTGTGCGGTCGATGTCCTCAGAAGAGCAGTAGGCTAGATAAGGGTACCTGTCACTCCCTTTCAAAGTGTCTGCGAAGCTCCGAACTCGGTGGAGAAAGGAGACCAGTCTGAAGGCTGTCTGAAGGCGGAAGGGCTGTGCACCAAATTCGGCCAGAATGATTTGTTGTGGGATAGTACACTTGCAACGGATAATGCGTCAGAGGAGAAGGGTTTGGACTCTCTCGACTGCCGCCCAGTCTGACTCAAGCAAGGAAGGGCCCCAAATTTCCGATCCGTACAGGACTGTGGGTCAGATCAAGGTGTCCATAAGGCTCAACTTTGACGAGATGTCTTGGAAGTGATGGCGGAAACATTGTCTCTCCAATATGGCTAGAGAGCCATACCCCTTATTGATCCGAGGTTGCAGAGCTGGCCGCATACTGAACCGGGGGCCCGAAAACTGCACTCCCAAGTACGTGTAGCTATTGGTAATCTCCACTGTCTTTCCCTTGAAGAGGAACTGGAGATCCTGAGACTTCTTCGTCCCATTGAAGACTATTACTTTTGTCTTACTCAGGTTCACTGTCAATTTCCGGAGATCACAGAATAGTGCTAATGCATCCAGCTGCCTCTGGAGCCCTTCTGGTGATGAGTAGGTTAGATTACTTGAGGAGGAGCTACTTGCTCCCAAGCAGAAGCCTCAACTAGTATCACAGTTTGAGTCTTAGCCAAGTGGCAAGAGAGCCACATAATAGGATGACTAGTAGTTAGCACAAGATTAGGAGAAGAGACTAGGATGAGTGAACTCAAGCACTCAGTCAATGACTCCCAGCATAGGGAGGAGGAGAGCCAAGTGGGACGATTTGGAGGCCCAAGAGCGAGTTGAGACTCCTAGTTCTATGCTTAGGCAAAGTAATCAACCACAAAGGTACACCGAGTATATGGCACTGATGATTGAGTTGATAGACTCATAGCCTTCTTGTTATGAGGAGGAAACCTCTAGTAGGTTTGGTTGGATGCCATGGTGGAGGAATATTCCTACATCATGAAGAACGGTGTCTGGGAGATTATACCATGCCCAGAGGGCAAATCAATATTAAGCTCAGATGGGGTGTACAAGGTGAAGCATGGAGCATATGGAAGTGTGGAGAAGTACAAGGCTAGTGTCTTGATGATAAAATGGTGTCAGTTGTTGAGAGGGAGCAGGTGGCAAGGAAGAGTGATTCTTCAAGTACTGCCAGGAGCCTCAACTGGTATGACATGACATTGTTAGACGCTTAGGATTAGTATCCTAGGAGCATGGTTGGAAGGAACAAGTCTTCAAATCAGATTATGCAATAGGAAGTCGGGAAGTCTTCTCGTTCAGAGGGAGCAACTACAACAATGGATAATGTAGTGGTGTTGGAGACAGATCCAGGTGGAGGAGGTTCTCCCAGAAGTACCTTCCTCGCTAAGAGGGAGTGTTGAAAATGTAGCGAGCAAAGGTCTTTTGGCTTGTGCCTTAGCCAGTGAAGACCTCGATTTGTCTTTCTCTAGCCATGAGTTTGAGCTAATGAGTTAGACTTCGACTGGAATGAGTTTATATCCAGTTTACTAGAATGATCATGAAGATGGCATGCGTAGAGTTGGAGTTTCAGTTACGTGGATTCTTCTTCAGTTTGACAACAAAATAATGAGTCGACTTCTCGCTCATCAGGGTTGGGACATGCAAGGGTTCCTTTATTATGTGATGGAGTATCTAGTGCTCAGGAACCAAGTGATGGTTATTAAGGGGGAAGAGCTCATGCTAGGCTTTAGTCCACGTACTAATTATTGTCCTGACTGTCTTTCACATTTTAACTTTTCTTTTTCTTTCATTATGGCCATCTTATGTGTTTACCTTTCTTTTAGTTGCATCAAATTTTGGGGCATAGTTTTCTATCCTTGATTGAAGGATGAGGATGTGAGGGTGCCAATCCCAATGAGCCAATGACAGGAAACCCGAAGGATGGATGTGAAATCAAGGGAATGATGAAGAGTGTTAAGTATGGAATGGTCATGGACATGCTACTTCAATCCAAGTTTCCCAAGTAGAGTCCCTCTTAAAACCTTAAGGCCTTAGAGGAGGTTGCATTGGAGTCTGGACTAGGGTCAAATGTGAGAATTCCTTGAAATTGCAGCAACTGGAAATTTATTCTTCTAACTAATTAATTATGCAGTTTATTTGCTCTGACAAATAACAAATAAATCACACTGCAATTCTTCACAATAAAAACGCTTCGGAAAATAAACTGGAAACTGAGAAAATAGATGCACACACAATAAAAATGACACTAATGTTTTTGGACAAAATTCCTCGGATAAACCCAACTGGGAAAACTGGTGCAACAGATGACAATTTATTTTATTATATGTAGCAGCAAAACCTGAGTACAATATCTGGATGCCAATCTGGCTATCCCCCAACAATAATCTCGAGAAAATAATTTGGAGATAAATTATCTCCCTCTGCAAACATCTCGGCCTCTCTCCAACTGCTCTTCCTCCTAGAAATAATGATTCATCTACAAAACTTCACCACACATCATTAAATCGACATGAAATTAAATAAGTGCAGTGGAAAGAATTCTTAGAGACACATCTATTATCCACTAGAAGATTTATTTTCCTAAAGTAAATAATTAATTCTTATGCTAATTTGAGATAGATGCATACTAACACAACTTGAAACAAGCATGAAAGAAACAATGACATGAGGAAATAAATAGAAGCATAACAACAAGTCAAGAATTTACCACACATGCAAGGAGAAGAACACCATCACGCTTTATCCCAAAGATTGTTGTATTATATTGCAAGTAGTGAATACAATCTTGCAGAGTCTCCTCAAGCACAATAGCTCGTATTACATGATACAATATGAGAGCATATAACCTCATTATATAGAGTTGGGAGCAAATCCCAAGGAAGAATGCATGTGAGAACTGAACTTGGAGCAAATCCCAAGGAAAGATGAGTCAAGTTCGATTTGGAGAAGATAAAGACATCAGAGCAAAATTGAATTCCATATGTGCACCTAAAGGGAAATCGAATTTCATATATGGCATAGTAAACTCATCCATGAGTGAATCCAAGTACTGCGATAACTCTAGTCAACAAATGCAAACTTGAACTAAGTGATGCCACATATGTAGATGATCCCAAGATAGCTTTGCATAGGTCCCCAGGAACTGCGTGATTCCTCCATGTGTAACTCGTAGTCTGGCCAAGTGAAACTTGTAATCCTCAAGGGTGGAGTGCTAAGAGTAGAAGAACCTGAGATAACTGTGAGATGGGGCCCCACATAATCTTTAGTCCAAATATACCATAGAATATTCCTTCAGTGCATGAGCTCCTCTAATAATTCAATTTTCCACACGTGCAATTGCTGCTTTATCTTTGGGAAATTTGATTTTATGAAATAATGGTGTATTTATGATGCAGTGTGCTCAGTCATCTTCCACATGTCCGTTGACTCAACTCTTTGACTTAAGATAATTTCCAAGTCATTCTATCACATGGAATAATATATTTCTCTCTATTTTAATTAATTCTGGCTTAATTAAATGCTACAATTTCCGCTAAACTTAGGAAATGTGGGTTTTGAGGCTCCAAAACACATTATTAACCCCTCAAAGTGTGTCATAGTAGAAAGTTGAGGGTGAGAGGTATTTTTTATTACTCGTACCCCATACAACTTCTCTAGAATACACTTATTACAATTCAAATACAATTTTATTTGCAATTTTTGACTTGCTGGAAATCTAGACCTAACCAAATTCCATGAGTTTTTTTGTGTGATCTAGTATGGTAATATACATCGACTCTAGATACTAAGATTTGTTAGGGGCTCAACCTTCAAACCGTCACCCCGGCTTTGGGGTAAAAAGTGAGTGAAAAAACCCAGAAAATTATCTGCCTCTGAAAAAGAAGGGATAAATAACCAAATAAAAAAAAACACTTCAAGGTGTACTCGTTTGCTGATCGAGTCCCAACATCCTAGGCTTGTTACAGACTCAAAACTCATCATTACTAGTATGACTTATTACAATTTCCCAGAGGGTGTGGAATCTGGGTACAAGAAAGATGATGAGAAAATAGAAGTAGAATTCAAAAACTCTGTTGATTGATGATATCTGATGGTACAAGTGTCCTCTGGATCATCCTTGGGCATGGAGTCTTTCATATAATCATCAGGTTTCATCCCAGTGATCGACACACCCAATGAGGATCCTTGCTTGAGTAAAAGTTTCAAGTTCTATCATAGATAGGAGAGCAACATCATCTTTCCTTGGTGTACTTGTCATCCTTCTTCGGGTTTGTAGTTCCTCATCTACATTGCCAATAATTTGCTCTTCAGGGTGATGTTTTTGAAGGAGTTTGAGATGGTTCTTTTTGCTTTTCTTGATCTTTTTCTTCTGCTGACTCTTCTTCTTCGAATTCTTCAAGGATAGGATCTTCTTCATGGATTCACTTTCTTTTTCTGGAAGGGCTTCGTCAATTTTTACATCAATGCTTTCTACTACTTTTCGTAGTCGATTATGTAGCATTTGTAAGCTTTGCTTTTTGTAGAATATCCAAGAAGTATTCCTTCATCGACCCGAGAATCAAATTTTCCTGGTGAGTCATCATTGATCTTCATAAAACATTTTCTTCCAAAGATTCTAAAGTACTTTACCAAAGCAGGTCTACCTTTCCATAGTTCGTATGGAGTCTTGTTGTTATTTGGTCTTAGTTGAGTTCGATTCAAGGTATAAACTGCTGTCCCGACTACTTCTTTCCAAAACTTGGGCTGCAAATTCGTTGCTAGTAGAATTGTTCTTGCCATCTCTTGTATAGTTCGGTTTCTTTTTTCTACTACATTTTGTTTGGGAGTTCTAGCAACAAAGAGTTCTCTCCTGATTCCATGTAATTTACAAAATTCATCAAATTCTTTTGAAGTAAATTCTCCTCCTCTATCTTTCCTAAGGCATTTAATCTTTGATTCTTTCTCATTCTCTACTAAAGCTTTAAGATTTTTGAAACATTCAAAAGCTTCGGATTTGAATTTTATAAAGTATACCCACATCATTCTAGTATAGTCATCAACCAATAAAGCAAAGTACCTTTCGCCTTGTAGAGTTGTAGTTCTGGTTGGTCCACATAAATCTGCATGTATGATCTCCAAAGGTTTTGATGTAGAGAGCTCCTTAGTCTTGAAATTGGTTCTTGTTTGTTTTCCATGTTGACATGGTCCACAGACAACTTGATCTAGCTTGATAATTTTTGGAATGTCCCTTACTGCATTTGTTTTGTTGATATTGATCAAGTTATCAAAGCTTATATGTCCCAAGCGTTTGTGCCATAGCTGACTTTCATTTGTTCAACTTACATAACATTTATCTTCTTGAATTTTGTTCAAAATTTATACATTATCTGGTGTTCTTATTCCTTTAGCTAGAAGTTCACCTAAGGAAGAGCTCCTTATCTCACAATCTTTCGTACTAAAGACAACCTTGTGTCCTTCATAACAAAGTTGGCTCACACTCAAAAGATTGTGTTTGAGTCCTTCCACCAACAATGCATTTTGGGCTTTTCCTTTTCTATTGATGAGAGCAACAACTCCTTTTCCAGCTATCTTGGCTGATCCACTTCCAAAAGACACATTTCCATCTTTCTTGATTATGGGGGTAAATTTCTTTCGGTCACTTGACATGTGTCTTGAACATCCACTCTCTACGTGATTTTCATCACTATGAGCACATAGGGCTAGCCCACATTTATTGATAGTGGGTTCATCCTTTTGTAGATCTTGCGTTTTGAATGGACAATTTTGTTCATCATGACCATAATCATCACGTAATGAGCAACTTGGATCATACTTAGCCAAAGGATCAAAGGAGTTGTAAGTCTTGATTTGTCTTTGTTCTTTGAGGCCAAGTGGCTTGCTTTGTTGATTCTCATTTCTCGAAGCATTATCTTTATGAGCCTTGCAATGCTTGGCTTGATGACCAAGGTTTTTACAATAAAAACAATAACCAAGAAAGATTGTTTGGTACCTGTTAGAATAGCCTTGACTTGAGGTAGAATTCTTCCTTGGAGTTGTCCTTCGTTCATTCCTTGGATTGATAAAGTTGAACTTTTTTTCTTGGTGAGCTGACTTCTCTTCTTTTGGATGACTGGAAAGAATGTCAGCATAGTTTCTTTTGATTTCCCTATTCACATTCTCCTTTGTACTTGATGATTCTCCCTTGAAGCCAATCTCAGATGTCATATTGAGGTCTTTGAGTATTAAGGATGTTATCAATTGTTTGAGAGCTTTGCCAACTCCTTTTAACTTGATCCAATTCTTTTCTTAGCGAAATAATTTCAGTTTCACGTTTTTCACAAATCTCTTCTTTCTCTTTTAGTTTATTGTTCAAGAAATCTTCCCTCCTTTTTGCTTCTTCCTTTTCTACTTTGAGAGAAATAATCTTCTTTTGTAATTTCTCATTTTCTTCAATGGCACTCATTAGTAACTCATCCACATTTCCTTTGCCTTCTTGTTCGGAGTCATCATCATTTGTAAATGCCATGAATAATACTTCTTTGCTCCCAGCATAGTCATTTTCCTCATTTGACTCATCATCATTTCTTTTGTGAAAAGTGATATTTTTAGTTGATTTCTTCTTGGTGATCACAAATTCATCTTCATCAGAATCGTCGTGTTTGGAAAATAAGTTCTTCTTGTTAAAACCTTTATTTTTGAACATTCCCTTTTTATGTTCCTCCTCATCATCACTATCATATTTATGAGAACATTTTGCAACATAGTGACCTATCCTTACACATTTAAAACAAATGAGAGAATACTTACCTTTTAGCTTGGATCCTTTTCTTGACTTTCGTACAAATTGTGCAAGTTCAGATTTAGTATCGGAGTCATCACTGCTGGTATTCCAATTCTTCCCCTTTTTGATTTTGAAGCTTTGAGTGTTGCTTCCTTGGAGTTTGGGATCCCTTTTCTCATTTCATAAGCAATGAGAATTCCATGAAGTTCATCCATTTTTAAAGTATCCAAATCCTTCATTTCTTCTATGGCACTTACCTTGGAGTCAAATCTATCTGGAAGAGATCTCAAGATCTTTTGAACAATTGTGCTTTCTTCAATATTTTCTTCTAAGCTTTTAAGTGAGTTGACGAATTCAGTTACTCAGAGAAAGAATGATGCAATGTCTTCATCATCCATTTTAAGACTCTCAAATTGCCTTCTATGAGTTTGGAGCTTTGCCTTCTTAACTTTGGAGTCCCAGTCATATAAAACAATGAGTTTGTCCCACATTTGTTTTGTAGAATCATATCCCATGACTTTTGTGAATTCAGAGTTAGTAATTCCACCAGCTATGGAATTTAAAGCTTTGGCATTTGCAATGTAAGCTTTCCTTCCATCTTGATCAGTCGAAAGAGTGGGAGGAGTTTTGTACTCGTCCAAAACGGATTGCCATACTTCAGGTCCAAGAGACATTAAATAGTGGGACATTCTCTTCTTCCAAAAAACAAAGTTTGTACCATCAAACAAGGGAATCTTTCTTGTCATTTCCTGATTCTTCATTGTGACTGTGAATCCTTCTTCCAACTGTTAGGGTGATAATGAAGAAGCTGGCTCTCATACCAATTGTTGGAAATACTGAGAGGGGGGTGAATCAATATTTCTTTTCAAGTGTTCTTTTTACCAGTTAGATTCTTCACAATTATAATTAGAAATGAAATAAATAATAACTTTATTAAGAGAGGACTTTAATCCTCTTTTCAAATAATTGAGTACAATAATAGTTGAGGGCACCAACCCTTCAAAGTTCCAGGCACCAACTTGTAGCCAAGCTTCAACTTGGACTTTTTAATGAGGCTCCGACCTCTAGGGCTTTGACCATATTCTTCTCAAGGCTCCAACCTGTTTTTAGAGGCTCCAACCCCTAGGGAACCAACCCTTCAGTTTTCTTAATAAAAATGAATCATTTACTTGAATATCTTCACAAGATTCTGCACTGTTCAATGCTCCATATGTCCAATGGCTTCCAAAAATAATTAGTTCTTGACTGTCCAATGTTCTTCAATCTTTAGGCCTTCACCACTGGTTGCATATGCCCTGATGATGCCACCACAGTTATTCCAATAGTGAATCACTGAATCCTCAAGGTGCTGGAATGTATCTGAGATGCTGTCCTTGGTGCTGTAGCTATCTCCTCCTTTACTGGTATAGCACAGATATATATGTATATATATATAGCTACAGGACAGACCCTTTAGACCTCCTTCACTGATAGTTCGAGCTCTCCACAGAAATGACTACAAGATTATCCTTCATTTATCTAAACCTTAGGTGGAGACAGTCTCTTATATATCCGAGCCTTGTGATGCCTGAGGTGTAGACAATCTTTATATACCCAAGCGTATAGGTCCGAGTTGGAATGTCTGTACAGATCCAAAGTTTATTGTTGTAGGTCAATGAAACGCAAAGACTGCACTAGTTTTGTGCTACTGTGATATGCACCGAGCCACAAAATTTATGTGATAGGTCCAAGGGTCCATCTGCAAGGATTTTAACACTGTTCCGAGCTTCTGTGATATGCACCGAGTTCTGGTCTGAGATGTATTAGTGTGTCCGAGCCACAGGAAGGTAGCACCAGGTCCGAGGAGAGGAGGTCCTCAAAGATACAGGTCTGAATGTGCATATACAGTCACAGTGATTAACCCAAAAACGTAATACTTCAAGATTTATCTTTTATTTTCCCTTTACCTTCAGTTCACAAGGTGTGAACTCTGTTCCTTCTTTTTATCTTATGTTCAGCTAAAAGATGATAGAAAAATGAATCTCGGACTGTGTATTAATAAGCTTTTTGTGATGAATGAAGAGACGTCCCTTCAAGCAGGCCAACATGAGTAAGTAGATTAGGTCGGCTTACTGTCCAAAATAACATTATTTTCTTAGAAAATTCATCTCTCAGATTACTTGGAGTTTCATGCTAAATAATAGCTCATTAGAAAGCTAAAATTATGCTCCAAAGAATGGTGTAGGTCTCATGGCGAGTTGCAGCCTTTAAGTAGGTGAAAAAAATATTTTTAATGTGACTGGTGCAGAATTGGAGGTAGGGTAATTAGACTTTTTCTTGGATGAACTTCCTTCATCATAGGCTCATGATGTTATCCATGTCATCATGCCATATGCAACATTGTCATCATGTAGTCTTCCATCCTCATCTAGTCCTTCACCACGATCACTTGAGGTAAGACATGTCATCTAGTGTGAAAATTTCTGAATCTACACATCAGAAATCCTACTGCAACCACTGGTTTATTATCTCCTACTTGTTTTTATATTCAACAAGTTATTTAATTATTTAAACAACGATGAAAACACTATTGCAGACAACACATACATAGAGATCATGAACTGAAAATAAAACGAGACAAATACTCGAGGGACACCATTATTTTTGGATAAATGTCCCCGAAAAACCCCAATGCGTGAAAAACGGTGCAGCATATAGAGGGTTTGTATTATTAATCGAGCAGAATCTGAGTACAACAGGTTGTCTCTCACACTAACTAACCTATCAGAGAAATCTCGGCGGTAAGAAATACATACGAGGGTTTGCCTCGTTCTCCAAGTCACAACTGATCCATTGAATGGCTGACTCCGGCAAGCACTGCGAAAATCCTAGCACAATCTGCTTTGTGTGGGCTAGCGTCTTGCCTTTGGGAGACTAACTCACTTCTCTGCTGGATCGATTTGCTAACCGGAGCTTTGATTTCAGCCCTCCCGGCTCAGAACATCGAACTCCCAGCAAAATCTCGAACCCCCGACGATTATCTCGCACTACCACTGCAAGAACCCTCTTGGCCTGCGTCAACTCTGCGCGAGCCCCTTCCTGGGCCGCGTAGGCCTCTGCGCTGCCTCTCTGATGCTATTGTTGCCTCTCTGCCTGGTACTCGTTGGCTCGGAACTCCTTTCCGATCCAATTCTATGCTGCTGCTCCTCTCACTGCAACAGATCACTTGTTCGATTTTCTCAGCAAACCTCGCCCCAGAAAAATTGAAATGACTGATCTCTCAAGTGTATCTCCAACTGACCCTCAAACCTCCTCTTATACTTTTCCTGTTGATGAATCAACAACTGAGATTAAGTCCCTAATCAACGGCTAAGATTAAAACAAACTTGATCATCGTCACTTAGAAGTTTCTCACCCATATTCTTATTAATACCCATTAATATTTTTATTTTCCTAAGTTTAGACTTAGGAGCCCATTAAAAGTATCAATTATTTTAATAACTCCTCATTCGGGTGGAATTTCTCCAAATGATTTTCGGGTTTTCGAGATCTCATGTGTTCTAGCCCCTCCACAAAATTTCGGAGCTAGAGCACATTCGATGCTACCCAAAATCAACACTCCCTCTTAGCGGGGAATGTGCTCTAGTAACACTTCTCAACAGAAGTACTACACTGATCCACTGCATCGGTCCTCTATGCTACTGATGCTTGGCCTGATGCCCTTCATCCACTGCATTGTTGCTTCCTGTTGTCACGCCAAGAAACTCTCCTAGGTTGTATCTCAGAGATGCTCGGAAACATTACAAAACTCAACTAAACGTTGGAAATGGATGAATGGAAGGAATGATGCTTGTTCAAGCCAGATAACCACTTCTACTATGCTTAACTCCAGACATGGGTGAACACCCCCAGACTACAAGGCTTTAGACCACCAATTACTCAGTTTAAGGCTTAGGTGAGTATGGAGAATACTGACCACACCAGCAGATGCACAGGACCCTGTGATGGCCGGCTGCAACCAGTAAAAAGGTCTGCAAATCTATCTCCTAATGCACAGATAGGATGACAGCTCTCTGGCACTAAGTTAACAGAAACCTGCATAACACATTCAATGATACATACTAGACTTCAACACAGAGGTGGGATGACAACCCCTCTAATGCTAAATATCAAGAGCACATGAGCAAATGCATAACAGGCACAACCTAGAATAGAATAGAAGTGGAAAGTGAGCAATTAACATCAAAAGAAGCTTGTATTAGCTGAAAATGAAGACCAGACGCTGCAAGTATCAAAGTAGTTACAGTCTTCAGAAGTTGAGCCTTACATCAAACAACAACCATCAACCCTGACTACATTGTGTTTTTGGGTATATATAGAGTTTGATTACAAAGATATTTTGCTATTCTGGACGTGGAGGGGTCATAATGGACCACCAACCGCTTTAACTCTCTGATGGAGTCTTGGGTACGATCTGTTTGCGTCAGTGGACGAACTTGATCTTCTTGGATGCTCTGTTGTACTCCTCGAGCAGGTGAAGTGTCGTATGGAAGAAATTCCATAATTGATAGATGCGTTTAACCGCTCGAGGCTTGTCCTTCTCATTCTTCGGCCATACTGCTCCTTAAATGCAGTTGTTGAGTAACTGCTCGGGGTACTGAACACTGGCCACCTTCGTCCTTCGGATGCACGGTACAGGTCAAGGACACGAAGACTGCATGGCGGAAGCTTGAGCATGACGGGAATAGGTATCAGCCGTTGGATCGCGTGGATGGACGACGGAGAGCGTTTGACACGGAGTATTGGGAGGAATCGGGTAGAAACCGGATCAAACAAACGTGAGCCGTCAGATCGCAGGCGGACAGATCCGACGGCCCCCTGGCGGAAATGTTGCGCGGGAGATAACGAACGGGGGCGGGCGAACGGGAGGTAAGCAGTATTGCCCGCACCGCTTTTTGGAGGTGGGTGGTAGACGTACAAAGGCTAGCGATCACAATCATCGTGTGATGCGTGGCGGATGTGACGAGAGGAAAACTGTCGTGATCGCGAGTTAACGCGCGGGCGGCTTACGGGCGCGGGAGGAGCGATTGTCGTCCAATCGTGGCGAAGGTGATCGGACGACGGGGAACAAGTGAGCAGGTTATTTGCGGTGGGGGACCGTTAGATCGTGGTGTGGCGATCAACGGTTGCGATCAAAAGGCGGTGATAGACTATGGGAGCGCGAGGTCACATGAACATGGTTTTGCGGGGGTTTAAGTTTTGCGCTCAGGGATTGGATAAGCAGGGTTTATTCTGGGTTTTGGAGGAAAAACGAAGGTAGTGGGGTTATGAGAGTGTGAATAGAATGAAGGAGCAAGAGAAAAATGACTGATGCGAGTCCTTTATAAGTCTAACCACCACGGCCAGACCTGGGTTTGACCCATCAAATGCCGAAGTATGTAACAGAGCTAACACTTCCAATATTGCTGCCCATGACTTTGCCATTGCCACTGCTACATTTGTACTACAACTCCTTCTCAAAATACTGCCTCATGTTGCCCATAGCATTGCCACTACTAACTGCTACACTGCAACTCAGTTGCTGAGAAGTAAGCAACTGAAACTTCACCCAAAAAACTGACATGCTGGTCAGTCTGGATGCCTCGTGATGCTGCAACTACCTCTGTTGCTATTCTGTGTTGACCCTCTGCTACCATCGCGTTGCTGCAAACTACTTTGTGCCTCTCTCACTGCTACAACATCCACTGCTTTGCCTCAGACTTTGGCACTCTAGCCTTGCCCCTATTGCTCCATCACACCTCGCTCCAACTGACACCCATCATTTTGCTACTGTCGGTAAGGGCTCCCGTAGCCAAATGTGATCCAAGAGTTTGGGCACCTTAAGGATCTTGCCCCAGCATGTAGTCCTCTCGACTACAACTCCATGTCGCCCCACCTCTTCTCCCGAGGCACAGGAGCATTCATGGCACAATCGTCATCCTTGTCTTCCCTGTCAGATTTCGCTGGAGCAGCCTTCGAGTCAGAAGCCTCGTCCTTGCCCTTCTTCCGGGGCACTGGGTGGCGAAATGTCCAAGTTCCCCACACTTGACGGGGCACTGAGTGGCGAAATGTCCAAGTTCCCCACACTTGAAGCATCTGACCTTGGAAATATGCTTCTTCTTTCTCTTTTGCTACCCTTGCTGTCTTGATGATGCGAGCGCTGCATCCTCCTCGTCCTCCTTCTTGACCCGGGCTCCTTTGCCGCTACTCCCTGCTTTGGTCAACCTCCCGATCTCTTCTTGTCGAAGAGCTGCCTACATCTCCTCCCAACTAGGGAGAGTCGTTCTGCCCAAGATACTTTGGACAAATGTTTCCTAGTCCTCGGTGAGTGCATTCAGGGCAGTCCTGACCATGAACTCAGCGTCTGGTGTAGACCCCACGGAAGTCAACTGGTTGCAAATCCCTTGCAACCTGAGGAGGAAGGGATCAATCTCTTCTCTCTTTTGCATCTGGTACTGTCTTAGTTGATTTTCTAATAGCATCTTCCATTGGATGGAAGTGCCCTTGTACAAGGTGGTCAGTGCATCCCACATCTCCCTTGCTGTTTCGTTCTCAACAATGTGTGGTACTACATGATCCTTGACCTTGTCTAGGATCATGCACTTGGCCTTTGCCTGGGCCTCCTCGTACTTCTTTAATGGATCAACGTTGATCGGAACAACAACTACTTTCAAGGCATAGTCCTTGATGCGATGTTTGTCTAGGATTGCTAGGATCCTAGCCTTCCAGATGACAAAATTGGAAGCTCCATCCAATCTGTCCTGATCCCTCAGTCCATTGACTGCCATGTCTGCTCAACAAATATAGGACTGGTTCTCTTCTCCCTCTCTTGCTGTTAATCTAGCAAGACTCGGATATGGATTTCTTCGGCGCTAAAAATCCTCTAAGGAACAAGCTCCTCTAGACTCCCTTTGAGTCTTGATTTCCTTCATGGAAATCCTTCGGCCAAATCTCGAATCACTCCTCTCCAATCCTCCTTTGCTGTTGCAATCTGGATCTAGATTTCTTTGGCTAGAAATCTGTCAAGGCAGTGACTCCTTCTACCTCGGCTTTGTCTCCACACACACTGTTCTGCACCAACAACGACAGCGTCTCACCAACTCCATTGATCGATCTGCACTGCTTCTCCAGCCACGACAACTGACTGAATTGAGCCTCTCACTCTCTACGTTGGCCCAGAGAGTTGATGCAGTCACTGTGTGAGCTCCTCTCGGGTACTGTGTCACCCTCTATAGGGTCAGAATGCTGACACAGGCATTGCGTGAACCTTTACGTCACTCCTCTAGCTCTGCGTCACTCCTGCAGCTGCTCCTCTGCTTCTGAAACAACGTTGCCACTCGGGACAATTGCTTCTCTACAACAAATTCTTTGGATCTCTCGGCTGGTGTCTTCAGTCTCCTATGATCTATAATGCTCAAATACCATGTGAAAATATCTGAATATACACATCAGAAATCCTACTGCAATCACTGTTTATCATCTCCTACTTGTTTTTACATTCAACAAGTTATTTAATTATTTAAACAACTATGAAAACACTATTGCAGACTACACATACATACAGATCATGAACTGAAAATAGAACGAGACAAATAGACAAGGGACACCGTTATTTTTGTCCCTGGAAAAACCCAATGCGGGAAAACCGGTGCAGCATATAGAGCGTTTGTATTATTAAACAAGCATAATCTGAGTACAACAGGTTGCCTCTCACACCGGCTAACCTATTAGAGAAATCTCAACAGCAAGAAATACATACGAGGGTTTACCTTGTCCTCCAAGTCACAACTGATCCACTGAATGGCTGACTTCGACAAGCATTACGAAAATCCCAGCACAATCTGCTCTGTGTGGGCCAACGTCTTGCCTCTGGGAGACTGTGTCACTTCTCTATTGGATCGATTTGCTCACCTAAGCTTCGACTTCAGCCCTCCTAGCTCAGAACATCGAACTCCAAACAAAATCTTGAACTCTCGACGATTATTTCGCACTACCACTGCAAGAACCCTCTTGGCCTGTGTTAGCTCTGCGTGAGCCCCTTCCTGGGCTGGTAGGCCTCTACGCTGCCTCTTTGATGCTATTGTTGCCTCTCTGCCTGGTACTTGTTGGCTCGGAACTCCTTTCCAATCCAACTCTCTGCTACTGCCCCTCTCACTGCAGCAGATCACTTGTTTGATTTTCTCAGCAAACCTCGCCCCAGAAAAATCGAATTGACTAATCTCTCAAGTGTATCTCCAACTGACCCTCAAGCCTCCTCTTATACTTTTCCTGTTGATGAATCAACGACCGAGATTAAGTCCCTAATCAATGTCTAAGATTAAAACAGACTTGATCCTCGTCACTTAGAAGTTTCTCGCCCATATTCTTATTAATACCCATTAATATTTTTATTTTCCTAAGTTTAGACTTAGGAACCCATTAAAAATATTAATTATTTTAATAACTCCTCATCCGGGTGGAATTTCTCCAAACGATTTCTGGGTTTTGGAGATCTCGTGTGTTCTAGCCCTTCCACAAAATTTCGGTGCTAGAGCACATCCGATGCTACCCAAAATCAGCGTCTAGCACCCTAGAGAATTTGCCATTTCGACCACTGCCATATTGACATCAATGATAACCTAGATTAACACTGTCCTTCCTAATTCGAGATGTCATTGGCAAGAATAATCTCATAAACCACAAGATGCTTCTTCACAGTTGGGTATGCTTTGAGAATTTTGGGCAAGCAAAGACTTCATAAGAAGTGGACGGAAAAAACAAGTAGAGCATGGCAGGCTTCTGCTTATGGATTTTGTTCTTTCGCCTCCTTTGAGTACATGTACTTTGGGTTTTCGACACTGCATCCTGTTTAGTACCCACATTTGGTGTTCTTGGCTAGCACCGTAGTGGCATTGTCCAGTGCTCGGTAGTTTGCACTTATAGACTCCGTAATCATTTTACAAGTTCATTACTGGTGAGGTTTGAAGATGTATGTTGGAGAATAGTATGGAAAATTAATAGCATCACTGAGAATTGCAATGAGCTTAATACCTTGTGAGAGCAATATTCATAATAGAGCATTGAACTTCCAGAAGAGCTAAAGACCAAAAGTTGAGGGGCTAATTGAGAACTAAAGTTTATTTTCCATTGCATTGTAATTTTTCTTCTTGCATGCAGGTTACACAAGTGGAGCCAGCCAGCGAATCCAGAACAGAGGTTGCACAGAGAACAGATTTTACAGCCATTAGAAGAACAATGAAGAACAAAGAAGAGCAGAGATCCTCGTACAGGGTGTTTTCGCAGAGATTGTCACGACAACGCTCAGACCGGGGGCTGTCACCCTGATCCCCGATCTCTCCGTTTAAGCTTGTCTCCCGCGGCTAAGGGGGGTAGACCCTATGGGACAATGGATGACCAACTGTGGACCAGTTGGGTTGGGAGACACGAGGGGAAACAAGCACTTAATTGATTTTATTAAGCTAATAGACTAGTGCCTTAAAGAGCTAATGATTAAATGATTATTTATTGAATATTGCAAAAATATAAACCATGTAGAACAATCATTTATCATCAAATAACCCAAGCGATGCAAGATTTTCAACAAATGCACAACCCCTTTAAATGATCCAGCAATTAAACTTCAAGAAAAATTAAATGCTTTAAATGACCATAAAATTTAAATGCTGACCAGCTACCACTTTCATATAGCCAACTTGTAAATAAACATTTTAAGTGCATTTAGCTATAGAAAAATCGACCATAAAAAATGAATTTTCAATTTTTTTTAGTAAGCTTTTTCAAAATATTTTTTAATTTTTAATTTTTGTTTTGTTTGCAGGCGCTGGAGTAGTGTGGAAGGAATCCGCAAGAAGTAATGCTGAAGAGAAATGCGGAAATGGAGCTGTGAGGAGACAGGGATTTGATTTGCAACAGAGTGAGAGGAGCTCTAAATATTTTCCAGAAATTTTGACAAAATTTTTAACTCGCTCTCCTTCAGATTTCTTGAAACCCTCATAAAAAAAATTTAGATCTGAAAATGCATGATTTTAAAACCCTTGGAATGCAAGATTGCTGGTTGATATTTTTGGAAAGCAATTTTAAATGAAACCCCAGCAAACAGATAGCTTGGAGAATCTCGGATTTCTTCAGCAAAAAACCTGCAAGAACTGATCCTGAGGCCAGATCTTACCCTCCAGGGCCTAGATCTGGCTTCAAACAAAAATTTCTCCTCAGACCTGTAATTTGCAACCTGTAATGGCAAAACAGAACACCCAAAGATAACATGTGCAAGAAACGAAACTGAAAACCCTAACTAGATAATTACAATATTCACAAACTGCAGACTCTAAAATAGCCAGATTTCTCGTTTGGACATGTGCTGGATACCACCGTGATACTCTGCGACAAGCAGAGTGGGATCCAATTATCAGAGAATCCCGTGTTTCATGATCGCTCTAAGCATATAGATATTAGGTACCGCTTCATCTGGGATATGGTACAACGAGGAGCAATAAGGCTCCATGACATTGGGACTAATGAGCAAGTCGCCGATATTTTGACAAAGCCCCTGGGGAAGGTCATGTTCTTGGCCTTTCGAGAACGACTTGGAGTCGTGGAGAGACCCTCTTATGAGGGTCTTGTATGAGATGGACATTGAACTCTCGGTGCTCCGGGGGGCTTGGGGTACTTCTTGGAGTGCTGAGCAACCATAGGGTGAGTGGTTCAGCCTTCCCTTGCGATACCCCTTGGCGATATGTAGGCAGAATCAGTAGTTCATCCTTCTCCTGCTGAGAGATCCTACCCATTCAGACTGGGACTCATGGGAAGTACCTCTCATCTGGCCAATGAGTAGGGAAATCGGGTACCTCTCATTCCTGATTGATTGGGTATGGGTTTCTGGGCCTCCCTCTCTCCACACATTCGAAATTTCAAGAGAGCGAAATTTCAGGAGGTCAAAATTTCAATAGGTCGAAATTTCAGGAGAGTGAAATTTCAGGAGGCCGAAATTTCAGGGGACCGAAATTTCAGCAGGTCAAAATTTCAGGAGGGCGAAGTTTTAGGGGAGCAAAATTTCAAGAGGTCGAAATTTCAGGAGAGCGGAATTTCAGGAGGCCAAAATTTCATTAGGTCGAAATTTCTAGAGAGTGAAATTTCAGGAGGCCGAAATTTCAGGGGAGCGAAATTTCAGGACGTTGAAATTTCAAGAGCCCGAAATTTCAGGGGAGCGAAATTTCAAGAGGCTGAAATTTTAGGAGACCGAGTTTCTGGACAGTTTGACCTAGCGTTGACTGCAGCTAGGGCTGACCACAGGTGGGCTGTTTGACGAGACATTAACTAGGCTGAATTTCACTGTTTTGCGGGCTATTTTATCTTGCTGTTTGGACTTTGGAGGACAAAGTTGACTAAAGTTGACCGATTTGTTGAGGGTCAAATCTGCCCTGTTGACCAGCATTGACTTTTCTGGTTAGGGCTCTTTCGCTGCTGTTTTAAATTATGATTTATAAATTGTCCTATCTCTCTCTCCTGAACT
Organism: Pinus taeda; assembly: GCA_000404065.3. Classification (NCBI taxonomy): domain Eukaryota; kingdom Viridiplantae; phylum Streptophyta; class Pinopsida; order Pinales; family Pinaceae; genus Pinus; species Pinus taeda. The sequence continues at coordinate 484,898 of APFE030266029.1, read as the reverse complement.
ATTGAAGACTAGAAGAAGATTTGATTAAGGGTTTCGCCACATTAGGGTTTGTCCCTGGCTGGTGCCACATCTTGTGTCCTCTTGTCTTGGCTTGTCTTCTACTGTTTATGTTTATGTTCTATCTATATTTTACTATCATGTTGATGTGATTGATAATCTAAATGTTGATACTGGGCTAATAAAGAAATTGAAGTAAAATTGCTCTAAGGCATAGAACCAACAATGGTTTTCCCCGGAGAAGATTGAAGGGGAAAACTTGTTAGAGAGATCTTCAAATTTTTTTATCTTTCAAGTTCAGGAAAAATGCATTTGCAAACAAAACAAAACAACAAAATACAACTTATCTCTTCAACCCAAAACTTCTTGAAAACCGTGCCCACTTTGCCTTGATTTCCGTGCCCACTTGAAGCTGAAAATATGTAATGCACAGATATGACTGTATGGATTTCCGTACCGCTATACACATTGTACAAGATTTTTTTCCAAATTTTTTTATTTTAGTTTATTTATTCAGAAACTTGTCTCAAACGGTGTGCAACTCGCAACATTCAATGATGTTCGACTGTACCTTCTGTTGTCTTCTAAACCTTGATTTCCATGCCCAACTTTGCCTAGAAATCACTCCTTCAGCTTGCTGCAACAAATTTCTCTTTCAGGACTTTTCTCCAGCTCTCAGCCTCCTTTCTCCAATTTGCTCATGAAGAATGAATGCAATCTCTCTTTTCTTTTCCCCCTTTTGTTTCGCTAAATGATTTTTGGGCAACCCTAAGATCTAATGGCTCAAATTCATTTAGATCAAGGGATGAGAATAAATGTGCTTTTAATTCTCACTTTCTATTTTTTAACTCACCCATTAAATAAAGTACCGACATTGTACTTTATGTCTAAAGTCACTTTTCACTTTATAATTTAACATTGACTTTACCACTTATAAAGTCACTTTCACTTTATAAGGTCACACTTAGGAAAATAATTATTTTGGACCTATGTTGCACGGGTTCCCGAACCCGGGGGTGGGGTTCTCGAACCCGTCCCGGGTTCTCGAACCCAAGTATCGGAATCTTGTATAGGTGCTTCTGAGAAGAACCCATAAGAACCAGGTTCTTCTATGAAGAACCGGGTTCTCCATTAAAAAAATTTGGGTTCTTTTGTCTTGATCACTTACGAAGAACTTGATGATGGGTACTTGGAACCCAAAATCGGTTCTTTGGAGTTCATTTTAGTTTTTATTTTTAAATTTTTAATTAATTTAATGGGCTTACCCTAATATTCCAAGTAGCTAGTTCTGCATCTTTCGAGAGGAATTTGAGTACTTATGCCTTTATCCATTCAGTAAAGAGAAATAGGTTGGGCTGAAAGAAGGCAGAGAACTTAGTGTACATTCATAGCACACTTTGTCTCATATCTCAAAAAGATCTTGGTTACAAGGAGGGTCCTTTCAAGAGATGGGGCCAATACACAAATGATGCTATGTGTGTGGGTGAGGAGATACAACCAGATGGCCTTATTGAGCTACCTCCAGTTGCTATGGATGAGAAAGAGCCTCAAGATGAGAGTGATTCCTACTTGGAGAGCATGCTAATTGAAGATCTAAGTGATGTTGATGACATGGCTTGAGGAGCTATTTTTATTTTAGTATTTTAAAATTTCCTAGTTTTGTTTGGAGATGCCTCAAGGCAAATTTTGAATGTAGAATGACAATGGAGATATATCATGATTCTTACTAATATGTAAACTCCAATTTTCACTTGATATAACACTAGAAATTTTGAAATTTCATTGTGAATGTTGAATGTTCAATGATGTGCATGTTTAAATCATAAGTATTTTAGTTTTCTTGTTTAAAGTGAAAAATTATACAAATTCCTTATATTATAATTTATAAAATTATATTTAAATCTTATAAATTATATATTTATATATTTATATATATAAATTATAATATACCCCCGACGAACCCACGCACCCTGTTTCAGAAAATGACGTCCCCGTCCCCGTCGTCGAACCCACGTTTCCTAGCAACATAGCTCAGAAGGCATCAAACTCTTCAGATGGATGACATAAAGAAGATCTCAATGACTCCATGGTAACCTAGTCTCGGTATAATCGTGAAGCATATATCTCACAGTCACACGCTCTGACATGGCATACAATCTCAGCATTATTTTTGAGTCAATGCATAACCTTGATCATTGATATAATCTCTCTCTCAGCATAATTACAGTCTTGATTTAATTATGGATCACAGTGTATTCGTTATGATGTGGTTACTCCACTGTGATACTCTGTCTCAGCGTAATAAACAGTCACAGCATACCTATAACAACGAAGATCTCAATACATGAAGGAAAACATAGTCAGAGACTCGACATACATATAATAAGGTTACACTTTGTATCATCAAGTGTTATGAATGATGGTGATCATGATCTCAATCATAATCCTCAAGGTCATAATCTTAACAAAGATCTTGATAGAGAAGTAATGGCCTTGGTGTTGCAACAATAATGACAATCTCAGTAATGCAGTAAAGATCGCTTCAGTGTTGCAACAGTGATGATGATCTCACAACAAGAAGAGGATTAGGGTCTTGGTCTTGAAGTGGCTTGGCAGGTCAAGGGTTGTGGTATCGGTATTCGTCAATTGGAATCTCTATAAGAAGATTTTTGTGCGGATTTTCCTATCCAAGAGGAAGAGGTTTTGGCCCTCGCAGAATGCCAACATCTCGTGTTCTTGTCTCTTTGTTTTTTATAGCTATTTGATGAACTAAAGAAGACACACTCTAATAATAATAAGTAAAGATTGAACAAGGAGAATAAGTTGAAACACCTCACAAATAGTTATCATGAAAAGAAGAAACACTCTTAACTCTAATTGCCCTAGATTCTTCAACATTGTATCAGAGTTATGGTTATAGTCAACGGAAGGGCAAAAAAGAGACATTTCAAGTATCAAGTTTCTAGCAGGACATCAAGTTTCTAGATTAAAGAAACAAACCTTGATCTTGATCAAACCCTGGCAATCTACAACAACAATCTACATCAGCAAGTTTGTTTATACAATCAAGGAGACACTCTATAGCAACAACTTGTGTCTCCACAACCCTCATCAAAAGGCCACCAACAAGATAGCTTGAAGGATTTCAAAATGAAAATCACATCATCTTGGAGAAAGTTGAAACCCTAGCAACAATCCTGATCTACAAAAAAAGGCAAAGCATATTGAAGGCACTGTCATCTCCAAGGTTATGAAATCAAGCAAGGGTAATCTCCTTACCCTATAAGAAGACCACCCGAGGAAGCAGCAAATTATCCTCATCAAAAGGGAGCAACCTTTTCTATTTAAGGAAAGGCTTTCTCACTTGAAAGAATATCATACAAGAATAAGCCCTCATACATCTTCTTCAACCATCATCAGTATGATCAAGGTGAAGATTCCATCTTCACATGACAAGTATCTTTTCAATTTATAAATTTGGTTAAATGACTTCATGAATTGCAAGGACATCTATAAGTTGATGGGTCATCAAGGTCCTCTAAGAAGTTGAAATCACTAAAAGGTCTCCTTTGAATTTATGGAAAGCAATACTTATAAGATCCCTCATATAGCAATATTGGAGACATCAAAGAAAATGTATAAGAAAGACTCATTCATTGAATGTGCAATGAAGGTGGTCACATGAAATTTGATCTTCATGAAAGTAAAAAGGTATCAAGGGATGTAAGATATCTTCATAAGATCCCATCTACAAGATCTAGGAAGGAAGATAATGATCAATCGTTCTAACTAATAGGCAAGGTAACAAATGTCCACGAACAAGAAGGTTACCTCATTCAACAATGTGTGGTCTCTATGCTAGATAGAGAAAGACAAGATGATGGCAAAAATATTGAAGGTTAAAAGAACTCAACCATGTGCAGAAAGGAAAGGCAAGGTTCGTCCTCAAACAAGACAGAATAAGTATAGCTAAGATTCAAGGCTATAGATATATTTTGGAAGCTCATATCACCAGATAAATGGAAGAAGCTGAAGAAAAGGACCAAGAAAAAGAGGGAGTAACAAGTCTCTCCTATACGTAAGATGATATCCCTCACAAAAGGGTTCTATCATAAGCCTTTGTTATAAGATATGACAATGATAATAAGATGCATCGTGGCATCATGAAAGCATTAGAAACAAGAACTCGTGACATCACCATGGGAATCACGAAGGACAAAATCTATGACAGACAAAACATGAAGGATATAGCTCTTGGGAACCTCAGTGGACATTGAAGGAAAGAGTCATCTAGGACAAGGCTCATCATACATCAAGTCAAAAGGGAAACATCTGCTAGTTGGGGATATACAAGATCCTCAGAATTCTCTGATGGAATCTTCGAAGGGCTCACTAATCTAGAGAGGAAGCAAGTGTTTCAACAAGAACTCCAACTTACGGAATCCATGAGACGATGATGTGATGACATGAAGCAGATCAAGGGATTGAAGATCTCTTCAATCAAGGAAGTTGCTAGAAGAAGCCTCAATGATCTGAAGGTAAAAATAAGGTATGTATGATTGTGTTTAATATTATAATGACATATCATATGGTTGTAGGTAACATAGATCATTACTTCTATCTTGACAAGCATGATGAAGAGAAAAAGGAACTCCTCCTTTGAAAGGATGCAAGAAGATATAAGACACACTAGATGAAATCGACATAATATGTCCTCATATGAAGTATGAGGTAGCTTGTCACAACTAAGAAACTATGGTTAAAAGCACCTGGGAATGGAATAAGGAAGGAAGAGATCGTGAGATACACAACAATGATGAAGGCAATCAACATCCAAAAGATCAAGAAGACTTGACTAGAAAATCTCCCGGAAAGATATGAAGAATGTAGACCCTTTACAATGGATATCTTTGGGAGATGTGTCAACATGAATGCAGGACGCTGATACCTACAAAAAGATGTCATGATGAAAAGTCGCCTAGTAAGGTACGATTTGATTTAATGATATATTTGATTTCTTGAATAATATTTGGATAAGTTCATGCATGGTTACTTACAAGTACAACTAGCATTCATGAGACGAAAGTTCCAGATATGAAGAAGGCCACTTTCCAAGAAAAAAGGAATGACATGACGAACTAAGGAGGAAAGTGATCGATGGTTGTTGCCCTACAAGAAAGAAGCTCAACTAACTTTCATGACATCAAGGAGAGAAGTTGATCAAACAGCTAAAGGACCCACAAAGAAGAAGTTGCGGATATATAGAAGAGTCTCTAGCTAAGAGGGAGCTCTAACAAGTCCCTGATCAAGAGGGAGCTTGGATTAGATCACCCCTGATTAAAAAGGAGTGATAGTTGTGTTTTTATATTTCACGTGTCATGCACTAGACCAAGACTAACAACTATAAGTCTACGTGAAGGCCATGAATGGAAATGTAGACACATGATATACAACATTCTTGTCTTCACCTGGGAAGAAAGAATGGATGATTGGGTAAAATCTGGCATCTGATGCTCTTTGAGGATGTGTAGGGCATCCAAGATAAGAGCAGGCAAGAGCACTGATATTCTTTGAGGGCTAGGAACCCAAGATAATAATAGTCCTAGAAGGTCATACTCAGTGAACACCCAAGTGGGTATGTACCTTGAAAGACAATGATGAAGGCGTCTATAGTCATTGGTCTCGCCAACATTATGCTCTAATCTAATGTGAGATAGCGCTGTCAACCAAGGCCTTGCTATGAAAACAATGTTGGTTACTATGATGCTATAACAGATGGGTTACCAATCTGATTCTTATGAGAAATTCTTCAAATTGAAAGTGACCAAGTACCATTGTAAATACCTCCCTAGTTAAGAGGGAGTGTTGAAGATAGTGTAACTAGGTTCGGTATTTACAAATGTAATTTTGATCTTTGTACTTGCCAAGAAAAAGAAATATTGTTTTTGTAAATTATAAGAATGAATTTGTTGCTCATTCCATAGGTCTAGGAAAGTCAGAGTCAAAGTCATGTGTAAAAAGCTCTTCTTGAGCATATATGTAAAATGTATACAAGTCTAGAACAACCCTCCAAGACAAGCACGAAGAAGCCTATCTGCAAAATGATGAAGATAACAATTAAGTCGGCCTCAAAATGTATATTGAAGAACAGTCATGTCGGCTCAGTGAAAGTGACATCTATTCATGAATACAAGTCGACTTACCTACAAGAGAGACCACTAAATATACCAATACGGTCTGCGCAAAAGTGTGAGAATATAACTCAGATTTCTCTAAGATTCTTTGTGGGTACAACTACAGGATCTCGGAGTATTAAAAGATAATTACAGTGACCAAGACCTAGCAATCTCAAAAGACATCAACCCCTTCGGATGGATGACATACAGAAGATCTCTATGACTCAATGGTAACCTAGTCTCGGTATAATCGTGAAGCATATATCTCACAGTCACACGCTCTAACATGGAATACAATCTCAGCATTATTTCTGAGTCAACGCATAGCCTTGATCACTGATATAATCTCTCTCGGCATAATTACAATCTTGACTTAATTATGGATCACAGCGTATTCGTTATGATGTTGTTACTCTATTGTGACACTGCGTAATAAACAGTCACAGCGTACCTATAAAAACGAAGATATCAATACATGAAGGAAAACATAGTCAGAGACTCGACATACACATAATAAGGTTACACTCTGTATCAGCAAGCGTTCTGGATGATGGTGATCATGATCTCAGTCACAATCCTCAAGGTCATAACCTTAACAAAGATCTTGATAGAGAAGAAGTAATGGCCTTGGTGTTGCAGCGGTAATGACAACCTCAATAATGCAGTAAAGATGGCTTCAGTGTTGCAACAGTAATGATGATCTCACAGCGAGAAGAGGATTGCGGTCTTGGTCTTAGAGTGGACTGGCAGGTCAATGGTTGTGGTCTTGGTATTCGTCAATTAGAATCTCTATAAAAAGAATTTTGTGTGGGGTTTCATCTCCAAGAGGGAGAGGTTTTGGCCCTGGCAAAATGTCAACATCTCGTGTTCTTGTCTCTTTGTTTTTGATAGCTATTCGATGAACTAAAGAAGACACACTCTAATAGTAACAAGAAAAGGTTGAACAAGAAGAATAAGTTGAAACACCTCGCAAATAATTATCATGAAAAGAAGATTCACTCTAACTCTAATTGCCCTAGATTCTTCAACATGTCCTCCCTAAGTTGAGAAGAAGAGATAGACACATCATTCTTGTCTTCACTTGGGAAAACAAAATGGAGGATTAGCTAAACATTTGGCATTTGATACTCTTTGAGAATGTGTTAGAGCATCCAAGATAAGAGTAGTCGTAGAGGACCGATATTCTTTGAAGACAGGGAATCCAAGATAAGGATAGTCTTGTTGAAAAGATCTTAATCTAAAGAAATAAAAATCATTCACAGGCAATTATCATATCAAGAGAAATCACCTAATCCTAAAGCCCTAGATTCTTCGACACCTGCAACATTTATGGGGTTGATCAAAGACATGTTGCGGTCATTCACCAACTCGTTAGTGGTTGTATATTTGGACGGCATTTTTATCTGCAACAAGAGTTGGGAAAAGCACTTGCAACACATTCGACAAGTCCTTGAAACCATGCAACAGCACAAATTATGTGTCAACCTGGAGAAATGCACCCTTGGCAAGTCAGGTCCAATATTTGGGTTACATCATAGATGAGCAAGGTGTGCATGTGGATCCAGCTAAGATCTAAGTCATTCGGGATGGTCCACCCCTAAGCACTCTAACAGAGTGTCGTGGCTTTTTGGGCCTTGCCAATTTTTATTGGAGATTCGTGTTGGGATTCTCCCGTATCACTTGGCCTTTGAGTCAAGTTACCAAGGGCAGAGCAAAAGCAAATTTTTCATGGTTCGAGTCCCAACAGAAGGTGTTCGTTGAGCTGAAACACCACCTCTGCTCTACACCTGTACTCACATTGTCAGACCTGGAATAGCCATTTGAAATCGAGACAGATGCCTCCGACTATGCGATTGGTGCAGTTCTCACCCAACAAGGGCATCTAGTGGCCTATCACAGTGAGACACTTTCCGATACAATTCGCAAGTGCCCCACCTATGATAAAGAGATCTATTCTATCGTGTGGGCTTGCCAACAATGGAAACATTACATTCTGGAGAAGGAGAGGGTCATCCACACAGATCGCCGACCTCTTCAGTTTATACACACAGAGGAAGTTACAAAATGATCGTCATTAGAAATGGTCTACATACCTGCAACAATTCCACTTGAACATTAAGTACAAGATGGGCAACACCAATCATGTTTAGATTGCCTCAGTGGGCCCCCAGTTGCAACACTAACTATTGTTTTCAACTCTTGTGGTCATGAGACCTCTGGATGGATGCAGTTGTACAAGAATGATCCAGAGTTCTCCACCACATACTAGATGCTAGTAGATGGCAAGCAAGTTTTAAATTTCCACCTCCAAGATGCATTATTATGCTACATGGGCCACCTTAGTGTTCCTTCAAGCAAGCCTGCCAAACTAATTTAGGAGACGCACTACAGTTGGGCCACAGGACACTTTGGTGTGGAAAAAATTGTGGTCATACTAATAAGTATTTTTATTGTCCGAGACTCTAACGGGATGTTGGAAAATATATCAGATCATGCACTACTTGTGTCATCGCCAAGCCAACCGTCAAGAAGCAAGGTTTGTACACTCTACCTACTCCCATCCATCATTGGGAATCCATCTCCATGGATTATCTGTCTGGCCTCCCTTCTACCAAGCATAACCATGATTGTGTATTTGTGGTCGTGGACAGATTTTCTAAGATGGCTATATTGACGACTTGCAAAATGAGACAGACAACACTAACACTCTTCTTTGAACAAGTGTGGGTACATTTTGGGATCCCGCAGACCATTATATCAGATCAGGATAGCAGGTTCCTGAGCACATTATGGTAAAGTCTAAGGACATTATTGGACACCAAGTTCACCAAGTCGACTGCATTCCATCCCCAAACCGATGGCCAAACAAAGGTCGTCAACAAGATAATAGTGCACAGACTACACATGTACAACTCCAAGCATCCATGAACCTAGGATGAGAGCCTTCCTTATGTGCAACACAGTTATAACAAACCTCTCCATAGCTCGATTGGTCGCAATCCCTTTCAAGTGGGTTTAGGATTTTAGCCATTATGTTTGATTGATGTTGTCATGCCTCATGTGACCGCGCAAACAAAATCTGCACATGTACATTATGAGGCTAATAAAGCAACCAAGTTTATTGAATGCATACAGCACATCTGCCAACAAATGCACAACATCTTAGATAAGTCCACTGTCAAGTACAAGCAGCGGCATGATCAACATTGGGTGCCACATAAGTTTCAGGTGGGCAACAAAGTTTGGTTGCATTTGTAGAAAAAACATCTTACCAAAGCCCACAAAAACTCTGACCACTCTGATACGGGCCTTACACCATCACCAAGGTTGTGGGAGAGACTGCTTTCAAGCTCAGTGTTCCCTCATTCATCGGCTTGCCATACTTTCCTTCATTGTTTGACACATCAAACATTGCAGAACAACTAACAACAATAGAGTTCAACCCATATTACATGTAACAGGCCACCACTAATCAGATCATGGACACACAAATTAAGAACACTCGTCAACAGAAGATCCAACTGTATCGAGTTGTCAAAGTTAGTCAGCTCCTGCACTAGGGCAAGTGGCTCACCAGGGACCAAGTCCAGCAAAAGTGTCTCCATTTCATGGAGGCACTCAATGCAATCGGGACCAATGTTTCCTAAGTGGGGAGGAATAATCCAAGTGGATATCGGTAGCCACCCACTTATTCCACTTGGACCCCTAACATTATTTCTTTCAGTTTTCTTAATTATAGCACAAATTACTATTTTTGACAATTTTTTGGGCCCTAAACTTCCGAAGTCGTTTTGAGGCTTCAAACGACGTTTTTTTTTTGGAAAACAGGGAAACCCATAGGTTTGCAATAGAAAGTTGTAGTCCTCAAATAAATCTTACTAACGAAGTATTGTATGCATCAAACGAAAATCATATGCCAAAGTTACAAACCCGAGAAGTTGATGTACCAATTTACCCCAACGAGGCCCATAGAATTTTGGCGTTAGGTTTTTGGATGTCTGAGGTTTTCAATTGTTTCTCATGAATAAATAGGCATGTGAGCCTCACAATAACACAGTTCAGAAGGCATGTAGCTGCACATCTCTTCTCCGAAATAAGCTACCATCATCGAACTAGTTTATTTCCATTCTGCACGTAAACAGTTTTTAGTACTTTGTTATTAATGAATTGAAGTTTTGTTTTCAATGTAGCTTTGTGTTTCTATTTATATTTGTATTTCACTTCATTCCTTCATAAATCTGGATCAGAGTTACCAATTCCCATGGTTAAAAAACAATAGTAATTTAATTATTTTGTTAAACACTGTAATGTCCATATTGTTGACTATTAATAGATATATAGAAGCATTTTTTTCCGATCAGATTTATCTCGAGTGGTTAAGAGGAATGATTGTTATCCTCCCCACCTAGGTTAAATTCTCACAAGTGACATGAAGTCATATTGAATATATTGTTGTAATGGCTTCAGGACTACTTGTTAAGTGACCTTAAGCCCCAAAGAATTTCGTACCCTTGCCCATGGATGGCAGTGTATAGGTTTGTTGTGTGATCCTTTTGGCTATATATATACTTTCTTACTATATGCAGAGAATATCTCTCTCTCTCTCTCTCTCTCTCTCTCTTCTCTCTCTCTTTCTCTCTATATAATATATATTATAGAGAGAGAGAGAGAGAGAGAGAGATTCTCAAAATATAGTAAGAAAGAATATATATATAGCCAAAAGGATCACACAACAAAGCCAAGTGTGCCACAAGAGAAATCCATTTCCAAAATCTTATTACATTCATTCCCATCAATGCTCCTACTGTTTGAACACTTAAAATGGTATCTTCACAATATCCCTCCATTGATCTACCAAACATGATGAGGGGGAGTGGTCTACAACCTGTTATGACCAATGTTGCTGACGTTGACATCAGGTTAAATAGGCAAGCGTCCAGAAAAGCAAAAAAAATAAAAATCAGAAAAATATCAATAAAATTCAGCAAATACAACAATATTCATTTTTTCAACTTATTTAATATATAAAGCAACAACAACATCAAATAAATGAATTGCCACATAAATACGAAAATAGAACTAATATATAAAATGTCTAGTGCTACATCACATCAACACTAAATTATGCCCTGAATCTTTAGTCCTAACTAAGACTCAAAATATCACCAAAACACATATAATAAATGTATCTCACCATCATGAGTCATCTAGAGCGAAAATAGACATAAACTAGTGTGGTTTCCTCTGCCCCTTTAACAGGCAAAGGTAATGACTTTTCCTCTAGAGAAAGAAGGCGCTAGGGCTGGTGTTGGACTCTGATGTCTTTTAGAAGAAGAAGAAAACCAGTCTCCTCCTACTTTGCTCTCCAAACGCTTCTCTTTGTTTGCAAAATGACCCAAAAAAGCCACTTAAAGCACCTCTATCCACGTGGATGACAATTTTTTGTATTGTCACAATTTTTTCACTTGGTAAAAATTGCCAATTTTTATGGGCGATAAAATCAACCAAGTGTAAAAATCACCATCACAAGATTTTTTTGCAATTTTATCATGATTTTCATAACTGTCGTTATGACTAAAGCAAAGCTCCCATACTACCCTTCTTGTAAGAGTCCAGGCCCTCAAACTTCAAGCCTTTGTTTCAATAGAGAACTGAGCAGGAGATAAAATCTCCATGTACATTGGAAAACTCAGGAATCCTCATTTCAAATACTTGGGGCTTGATCAATAAGACAGCCCAGAAATATGGTGGCATTTCTATTTTGATGAAAGACATAAATTGCAACATTTTCTCATTCAAGAGTTAAGGATTTAATATTAAAAAAAATGCAATAGAAGGTGTGCCACCTTTGAGTTTATTCACTGAAAAAGCAAAGAGAAATTACAGCAAAAAAATTAACCCTTGTTTATTTTCAAGGAATTGCAGCAAAATACCTACAAGGTCAAGTTCACCCACTATTCATCTGTTCTTACTGAATAGTCAATTACACTCCTAAAGCAGCTAATTATGTCAAACATTAAAACAAGATAAAGCTAAAAAAATTAGGAAACTGAACTAAACAGCACTATTACAACATACTGAATGTCTTCAAATTTCCAGCAGGATAAACAGTCCCAGATTAAAATACAAAATTTAGATATATCTGCTCACAAAATTTCCTAGTGTTTACTGCTACTGTATATTCTATAGAAAGGGCCTACCATTCTAATAGCTTTAAAAAACTTTTAACTGAAAATATAGTGCCTTTTAGCCTTTTCCAGACCCATGTTAGTTGGCACAGATCCCTGTTCCCCTATCTCCATATCCTCAATGAGCTGATGAACTGTATCATCTTCTTTTGGTTCTTCAATACTTGAATTTATAGACAGCCTCTAATTTGATACCCCACATTGAGCATCTTTACACAGGTTGCCTATCAGGTTACTTATCAAATCACATTTCGCTTCAAGGATGAGAATCTGTTTATTTAACTGAACCAACGAACTCATCACAGAAGCAAGTTGAGAGACTATCTGCTATTCATTATCATGCACCCTAGATGTAACAGTAACTATCGAGGTCCTGTTACTTTGGATCATTTCCTCGTGTGATCATAAGACTCTCCTAAACTCTTGCAAATCTCTGAAGTCCATGTATGCTATTGAAGAAACAGAAAGCCACTCTAAAAAGAACTGGCACCAAACAAGCAAACAAAACCACAGCCAATCCCAAGATAACCTTAACCAGGCCAGCAAAAAGCACAAGGATACTGGTTCAGACTCCAGAGACTGCAACAACCAGACCAATGAGTTAAATTTTGAGCAAAGGACTGGAACTTGTGGACAGAATAACAGCATTCCCATAAGGACAGTCCACCCAGATACAAAACACCTTCTATAAGTTAAACAGACCAAGAAAACCAAAACACCATGCACACTGGGTCCACAGCAATCGGGTCTTCACAGAACAAAATGCAGCAAACAGTCTTGCTAAAAGACAAACAAACCTCAAATTCACCAGCCTGAAAGAGGAGACCAATCTGAAGGTCGCAGCTGAAAATTCCCAGCATCAACTGATCAAAACTGATCAAGAAAGGTGGCATCCCACGGACCTTCCTGCATCTCATGCTGCAAATCAAGATAATCCCACCTCATCCAGGATATAAAATAACCCAGCACTCAAATTTCTGGTTCACCACAAGCCTGAGCATGTGAAGGGGACTGGGGATCAGGAATAATTGTGTTTATTGCATTGTGTTGATAGTAGGGCTTGCGTGTGATTGATGTGTCACTTATTAGATTAGTGGTACTTGCCAATGAGTGTGTGGGTATCACCTAAGATATAGTTTGGTAAAATAATAAACCATTACCCCTCAATACCCCCATTTTTTATCTAACAGCTTCATTTTGCTAGAGAGTTGGCTTCACAATTATGTTAGGATATTCAGACATTCAGGAGTTAGTCAAGATCAACTTGATCTAATGTGTCTTTAGGTAAAAGTGTGTTTCTTTAATATGCATTAGTATGTATTTGTAGTTATGTAATCCAATGGCCATGATATGTTCTACAGAGTGATCCGACAGCTCATATTATCCTTGATACTAATGGCTATTGATCCATGGCTTAACACCCGATTGGTCCATGATCTCTATTCAATGTGCATGGAGGATCATTTGCTGATGATTGATTCTGAGAATCTCTCGTATGTACATTTTTTTCTTTTGCATTAATAAATTGCCTCAGATGGCCACGTTGGTGGGGGCCATGGTGAACTGTTTCCCTCCTAGAGGGTTTTAACCACAAAAACATTGGTGTTATGATCGTTGATCTGGTTGTGAGAGTGGCTATTTAAGGTAGGTGTTTGTCTTGTGTGGAATACTTATCTTTTATGTTGATGACCCTAAGCTTTTAACTCATGTGAAAATAAACATTGAGAAACAATTTGAAATGACACACTTCGGTTATTTGTATTATTTCCTTGGCTTCCAAGTATTGCAAACCAAGGAAGAAATTTCCCTTTTGCAATCTAAGTATGCATGTGACCTCCATTTCTTTCACATGAAAGATTGGACACCAGCCCCTTCTCCTTTCTCATCTGGAGCCATATATGCTGCCACTTGAATACACCCTAAGCTTATGATACTTTATACCATTAGTTATTTGTTAGCCTCTTATATTTGACTCATACCCATCCTAGTATTTCCTTTGATGTTGGCCTTTTTCTCTAGGACATGCAAGCAGCCCATGAAAGTGATTAGAAAGCAACAAAAAGGATAATTCATTATATTTGGGGTACACAGTGCAGTTTGGGCTACATTACAGTTCATGGGGGACTCCTTTGTTTTGTTCATTTCACTGATTCCAACTGAGCTGACAAATTGATAATCGAAAATCTATTGTAGGTTATTGCTCTTTATTCAACAGAGGCAAAGTACCGAGCAACAGTTAACGCAAGTCAAGAAGCCTTGTGGCTTCAAAAAATCCTTCTAGAGTTTGGTTTCACCACCCTTTGATTTGACATTCAGAGTGCCATCAAGCCTGCAAAAGATCCAGTTCAACATCAGTGCAACAAACACACAGCTACAAATGTACTTCATAAAAATGCTCATTCATGATTGTGTTCTTGAAGTGCTCTTTTGCTCGATGGATGATCAAGTTGCAGACATTGTCACAAAGTCTCTTACAAAAGCGAAGTTTTTTAAACTTCAATCTATGTTGGGAGTTCAAGAAGTTGTCATATAGGAAAGATAAGCTCTAATCATAATGCCTTCTTCCTTATCCTATTGTGTCATCTTTGTAAATGCTTCAATCCTATACCAAGTTGTTTTTAAGGGGTGTTGTTATGACATTAAGAAACTTGGGAGTTAGTTAAGATCAACTTTGGCCTAATGTGTCTTCAAGTAAAAGTGTGTTTCTTAGTGTCTCT
Source organism: Pinus taeda (assembly GCA_000404065.3). Classification (NCBI taxonomy): domain Eukaryota; kingdom Viridiplantae; phylum Streptophyta; class Pinopsida; order Pinales; family Pinaceae; genus Pinus; species Pinus taeda. The sequence goes on along the minus strand of APFE030266029.1, from coordinate 469,820 downwards.
CTAGTATGCATTTGTAGTTCTGTAAAAACACCAGTGTTATGATCATTGATCTGGTTGTGTGAGTGGTTACTTCAGGTGCTCATCTTGTGTGGAATACCCTATTTTCTTGAACAAATTATTCTCCCTTAAGATCTGGAGGAAGGATATTTTTGAAACCCTATGACCTCCTAAAGAGCTAAAAAAATCAAAACTTAATCAAGCTTGTAATCGACCAGAAAATATTTTTTGTTCATCAACTAAATGATTATGCTTGAGTCTACTATCACCGTGAGGGTGTCGGTTCAACGATCCAAAGTCATTCTCAAACCTCGAAGTAAAGCATATGCTTCAGCTTGGTTATTAGAGAAAATTCCTCATCCCCATGCATACGATAGTTCAAGTTTCCCTCCAAAATTGATGAAGGCCCCCCCACACCTACCACACATGAATTCCCTTTAGATGCATCATCAAGAAACAAAATATGTGACCACTGAGATGATTTCCACTAATTGATATCCAATGCATTCAAAATAAACTACCAATTTGGTCTGGAGGTGAACTTACTTATAGCAGGATTAAGAGGACCAGGAGTTAGTTGAAACTATTGGAACCAGTTCTCCTCATCCATCAAATTGTTGCCTTTCACAGATTCGCCTGATCTTAGCCTCGATATGATCCCCTAGTAACCTTATTGCCTTGTTGCTAATTTTTGGGGATTGTCTAAACCCTACATGAAGGCTACTCTATCACACACTCGCCATATTTTCTAGCAAAGGTACATTGGCAACACTACCAATAAGCTTTTGAAAAGGCCTGTTCTTGAGAGACCCTATGTAATTTTTATTCCATTGTATCAAAATGTTTTCCAAGAGCTCAATATTCTCATTCTATGACTAATTCCAGAATATGTTGCTTGCCAAACTTGATAAGTAAAATTGCACTATAGGAAAATATGTTGGATTGTTTCATAATTGGATAGGCATAAAGCAAATCTTGACAGACCATGGACTCTTCTTTTTAACAAGTTTTCGACAGTTGAGATCTTTCCATGGACCATTGTCCAACAAAACATGTTTACTTCAAGGAAACCACCTGAGTGCCACACATGGGGAAGCGTTGTTGGTTGAATTTGATTTCAATACCCACTTTTAACACTATAATCTATCATCCCCATCCTCTAAAATCCACTAATGAAACATCCCATGGCACACAGCCTTTAGAGAACCATAAAATAAAGTCAGAGGGAGGAGATGCATTGGAAGGTCCATTTTCCAACAAGTACCTTAATCTAATCTAGGGAAGCAAAGCATGTAAGATTTTAAGATTTTGTTCATCCATCATAGCTACAATGGTGGGAGGTCCAGTTTCCTTTCCAATGGCTAATTCCCCATTACACTATCTTGTCAAATAGGGATGGTTTCCATTTACCTACAATCCATGTTAATTTTTCTTGAATGATGGGATTAGAAACTTTAATTAGATTCCATATAGATGATCTGTTCTTGCTTTCCAATGGGTGATCTAAACATTGAAGACAATCCCCACTCAAGTATTTTTGGGGATGACTCTTCCACCAATCCAGACTACCAAAAATCAACCTCCAAATGACTTTGGCTCCCAAAGCTAGTTTCATTACAGATGAACCTTTGATCCCAAGGCCAATGTTTTCTTGCAGCCTTACAATCTTCCAACTAACTAGAAGGTATTTTTTGAGTTTGTCTTGCCCCTTGCTAAAGGAATTTTCTTATGTCCTGAGCACGTGGTGAATTACTCTACTCAGAGTTGGCATGGTTGAACTCTAAAAAATTGGCAAGTCTGATAGAATAGATTGATAAACATAACCCTTCCAACCTGGTTAAACCAATACAATCCCTATTATTGGCATTTCAACTTAATTTTCCCTAAGACACTTTACCAAGATTGGGTTGTTATAATGTACAGGCAAATTGACACTCCTAAATACTTCAAGGATGTTCAAGAATTGTGGTGAGGAAACATAAATATCCTAGAGATAGCTTGAAGTAGGTGTTGGTCGATGTTCCATCCATATATTTGGCTTTTATTATTATTGAATTTTCCTCTAAACGCTTCAGTTCACATACCTAGCATGCTTTTAAATCTTGAGGCCATTATAGTCGAAGCCCCCCCAAGTAATGTCATTTTCAAATTGTGAGTGCTTTATACTTGTCACTGCCCTTCACAGTTTTATTCAGAGTAAATTTTCATTTCACCTCCCTTCCTCCAACTTTCTACTCAAAATATTCGTCATGATAATAAATAAGAGGGGATGAGGGTCAGCCTTAACATAGTCCCGCACTCCCTTCGAAGAAAGTTGGTGGTCTCCCATTCATCACTAAAGGAGTTATCCAAGGGTTACAAACACATGAAGATAACCAATGAATAAAAGATGGACAGAAGCCAAACTTACGCAAAATATCAAGAAAAAAATAATGTCGAACCCTGTCAAAAGCATTTGCCATGTCAATCTTAATAATCATACCTTTGTCCTTATTCGCCCGATTAGAGTGCATCACTTCTTGAACTAGTATAATATTGTCAATGATCTACCTTTTTCGCATAAACCTCCTTGGTTGTCAAAGATTATTGTGGGGAGAAATTTTTTCAATGTCTTCTATGATGTTGGATTAAATTTTGTAGGAAACATTGCACAATGAAATGGATCGAAACCTAGAGAATGCAAAGGGGTTAATATCTTTGGGAATGAGTACAAGAAAGGTTAAATTTGTGCTACTTCCTATCCTACAAGACTTGAACATATTGCATCATTCTTTTGAAGTCAAATTTATTAAGTTCCAACATGCCCCATAAAAATGAACTGTAAACTTATCTAGCCCAAGAGATTTATCTAGACCCAACCCCCATATTGCATTGAAGATGTTTTCAACACTGATTTCGATCAAGTTTGCATTCTCTTCTAGTGTAATGAGTGAGGGAATGTTCTCTAACATTGTCATCATTATACTTAGATCCACTCCCATATTTTCTGTGTATAAGCCATCAAAATGAGCTCTTGTTGCCTCCTCAATTTTAAGAAAATTTCTAAGGATTATTCCATCTTCTTGAACCTTCTCTTTTATATTGCTCCTATGGACCTAGCTATTGCTTGTGGAAGAATGATGTATTCTTGTCCCCTGAGTTTAGCCACTGTTGAAAATTGGCAGCTAGGGGAGCAATTCCCTCCTTGGGGAAGCCCAGCAAACCCTAAGCAGACTCCACTTACCCTTGGAAAAATTAAATTTGCACATGGGAAAATATTATTTTTAATATGGGTCCAAGTCATCTTCAAAAGTACAAGTCGGCCTATAGGTGAAATTCAACCCCCCAAGACCACACATAAACACACCTAAGATGGCATCACTTGGAGACATCACATCACACATCAATCTTCTTCATTTGGTTCGATCTGGTCTGAAATTGCAGGGTCCGAGTTCACACGTGTGAAGGAGAGATAGGAGATTTATGTTGAATGTGTTGACTTTATGTTTTGGCGTCTTTGACTAGCATTGACTTTGGGTGAATTGACTTAGTTTTTGATCTATTTTGGAAGGCCAAATTCAGGGAGAGGAAGACCAAACTTTTCTGAATACTTTGACCAGCATTGACCACATATCTGAAGCTAGGGTTTCTGCAAGTTGACTTTGACTTTGACCAAAATTTGTGGGCAGATTTCTTGGACTATTTTGACTGGGTTTGACCAAGTAAGGAAGGCCGAATTTATTGCTGCCTTGACTGAAAAAAATTTAGCACTTTGGGAGCTTTGACTTTGACTGGTTAGGGCTACATTGATTGCTGTTGACTTTGACTTTTACTAGGCCAAAAATTGTTGAATTAGTATTTGACCAGATTTGACTTTTATGATCATTTTTATTGGATATTGGTTTGTTGACTTGGTTGGTCAAGGGCTTCGATCTTTGACTAGTTGTTGATGTACTTGGACCATGTACCTTTTTTGAACATTTGATGAACATCTAATTGAAGAAGAACCTGGTTGGGTTTTCCCCCTTGTCTTTGACCTAAATCTTTGTGTCTCATTGATCTTGGTTGTCTTCTATTGTGTATATTGTTTATTGTTCTGTCTATAATTGCTAACTGTTATTGGGTGATTGAAATTAATTGAAAAAATAAGTGATTGCTACTAAAAGAAGAAATTTTTAAAAGTGATTGTTACAGCTAGAATGTTCAAAATTTAACATGGAATCAAACTTGAGGTGAAAACAAGCCCAAGGAGACGAGGAATCACCCCCTTGAAGAGATCTTAGTTGCTGCTGAAGTTTATTTGACTTGCCCAAGATGTCTACCTCATACATCAAGATTGAGGAGAAGTTGAATGACACATCAAGCTTTGTTCCATGGAGGGCTATGTTGGATTTGACTTTGGAAGAGAATGATGTCATGGAATATGTTGAAGGCGAGGTACTTGAGCCTTTGGAAAATGCTTCTGTGATTGTCAAGTCCAAGTACAAAAAAGGTGAGATCAAAGCTAGGAAAATTATTATTGATTCTCTACGAGATCATTTGATCACTTATCTTTCAAAAATGAAGAAGTCCAAGGAAATGTATGATAAGTTGGTTGGGATGTATGAAGCCAACAACTTGAATCAAATTCTTTTGTTCAAGAATCAACTCAAGTATATCAAAATGAACAAGGGTGAGACCATACAAGCATACTTCATGAGGATATCTCAACTCAAGAACCAACTTTTGACTGTTGGTGAGATTATATATGATAGGGAGTTGGTGTTGATTACCCTTGGAGGTCTTCCTATGATATATGGGAGACATTTATTACAACCATTAGCAACAATGACAAGTTTCCCTCAAGAGGAGTCCAGGATGATCTCTAGAGGGAGAATTCAAAAGCATGAAGAGGGAGAACCCACTGCCTTTTCTACCCAAGCCAAGAAGAGGAAAGAAAGAGCACCATCTAACAAGAAAGCTTGCTCCAGCATTCCAAAACTCCAATAGAAGATTTAGAAGAGACATGTCAAAAGTTCAAAGCTACAATTGTCACAAGCATGGTCATTACACACGAAACTGTTCGAAAATGGAAATGCTCCAAGGTCCAATAACAATAACCATGGCTACAATAACAACAAGTCTAACGATAGAAGAACAAAAGAAGCTTTTGTTGCTCGTGAAGAAGGTCATCGTCCTCAAAAGATATCAAGAAATCCAAGGTATGATAATAATGCAGCTGCAACTCAATCCGAGTATTTTCTTGTTTCTGCTCTTTCTAGTTCCTCTCCTCTAGATTCTTTTTATAGTTGGTTGGTAGATAGTGGGGCTTCTTGACATTTCACTGGCTATAGAGAAGTCCTCTCAAACCTGTTTGAGAGGAAGTCTAATTCTTCAGTGCAATTCTACATATCCTGTGAAGGGGTTTGGATTTGTTTCTTTTCATTTGAACTATGGTCAAATTATACATCTACATGATGTCTTATATATTCTAGGATGGAAGAAGAACCTTGTCTCAATTTCTACCATGGAAAACAAGGGTTTCAAGGTTGCATTCATCAATGGAATGTCCTTGCTTGGGCAAGGAGATACAGTATGAGAGATGTCTTTACACTTGGGACTAAAAATGAAAGCTTATATAAAGTTTGTGGAAGCCCTATGCAAGCCTTGGTTCATGATGCTTCTCATCAATGTGAATTGTGGCACCGAAGATTTGCACACCTTTACTATAAAGCCTTGCCTCATGTGAGAAAGATAATTTCTAGGATACCTAAGATTTGTGTGGATCATGAAGGAGTTTGTCAAGGATGTGCAAGTGGAAAGCATTTGAAGGGACTGTTCCCTTCTACTAGAAGCAAAACCAACAGGATACTTCAACTCATACATTCTGATCTATGTGAACCTATGCCAGTGACTTCTCTTGGTGGCTACCTGTACTATACAATCTTCGTGGATGACTTCTCCCACAAGACATGGATTTCCTTCTTAAAGCACAAGGACCAGGCATTTGACATGTTCAAGGATTTCAAGGCGCTGGTGGAAAATCAAACAAGAAAGAAGATCAAAATCTTCAGGTCTAGCAATGGAGGAGTATTTACTTCAAATGAATTCATTGAATTTTGCAACAAAGTTGGAATCAAGAAGGACACCATCGTACCTTACAACCCCGAGCAAAATGGTGTAGTTGAAAGAAAGAAAGGGACTATCATGGAAGCAACCCGAGCTATGTTGCATGATCAAAAGTTGCCAAGTTTCTATTGGGAGAAGTTGCTAACATGGTTGTCTATGTTCAAAATAGGACTCCTCATCAATCCTTGGGTGACGAGAGTCCCGAAGAAGCTTTCACATGTGTAAAGCCTCAAGTTGGACATTTGAGGATCTTTGGCTGCCCTGTCTACTTTCATATGCCAAAGGAGAAGAGGACCAATCTAGAAGCTTTAGGTAAAAGAGGTACTTTTGTTGGTTATTGTAAAAATTCTAAAGCTTAAAGAATAAAGAATATATGTACTTGGTCAAAGGAATATAGAGCTTAGCAGGGATGTGACATTTGATGAAGATGTTGCTCTTGGGAATGCAAGGGACACTCCTCCCCCTAACAATGTTGAGAGAAAGGATGATGCCACAGATGAACAAGAAGAGCCTCCTATGCCTGAGCCAAAGCTTGATTTTGATGATGATCCCTTGGAACCTATGGACCCCTTTGATCCCCCTCCATGTGATCCTCCTGCCAGGAAAAGACCATAATGGCTTCGTGACACTTTACAGGATGTTGAGACTCAAGAGACATGTTGTTGCAAGAGGAACCTTCAGGGAAACCAAGAAGCTATGTTGATATCAGGGATATGTTGTGGCTATGAGCAACATCATACAAGTTCAAGCATGCACTTTTGATGAAGCAGTAAAAGAACAAGTATGGAAGGATGTTATGGCTGAGGAATATGAGTCCATCATGAAGAACGATGTGTGAGAAGTGGTTCCAAGGCCCAAAGTGAAGTATATCGTGACTTCTAAATGGATATAAAAAATTAAGCACGATGCTAATGGAAATGTTGAAAAAATACAAGGTAAGGTTCGTGGCTAGAGGATTATCCCAAAAAGAGGGAGAGGACTATGATGATATCTTTGTGTTGGTTACCCAATATACTACCATCTGATCTATTGTTGCTTTTGTTGCTAGCCAGGGATGGACACTTCACCAGATGGATGTGAAGACTGCATTTCTGAATGGCATTCTTAAAGAAGAAGTATACCTGGAGCAACCACAAGGCTTTGAGGAGCATGATAGCAAGACTCATGTATGCAGGTTGAAGAAAGCACTCTATGTGTTGAAGCAAGCCCCCAAGGCTTGGTATGCCCACATTGATAGCTATCTGATGGAGCTTGGATTTACGAGAAGCAATGTTGATCTGAATCTCTACTTCAAGGTTGTCCAAGGTATGCCCTATTAAAATTTGAGTATCAGAGGACAACTGGTTCCCTATGGCTTTGATCTTTGACCTAGGGAAAAGTGTCCAAATTTATTTGTACTTTTCTCCTAAAGTGACTTTATAAGTGCTAAAGTCAATTTAATTTAAAAGTGACTTTATAAGTGGTAAAGTTACATTCTAATTTAAAAGTAACTTTATAAGTGGTAAAGTTACATTCTACTTGTGACTTTATTAAAGTCAATGAAGCATTAGAAAGTGAAAAAGTGACTATAGAAATAAAAGGCTAAGTGGGTTTTTATTTAAGTGGGTGAGTTAAAAAATAGAAAGTGAGAATTAAATGCACATTTATTCTCATCCCTAGATCTAAATGAATCTCATCCATTAGATCTTAAGGTAACCCAAAAGGTCATTTAGAGAGTAAAAGGAGGAGAAAAAAGATCAAATTCATTCTTTCATGAGCATTTGAGAGAAAGAGAAGAGAGAGCAAGGAGACAATTTCTGAGCAATGAGGAAGTGGAGGAGAGAAACAAGACATTTCAGCAAATCTAGGCAGCAGCATTTATTGGCACGCATCACAAGGCAAAACCGTACAACAGAAAAAAGGCACAAAAATTGAGGAAGAGGGACAACAGCAAGGGCACGATTTTCGAGGCTGATTTGGGCACGATTTTTTAGGGAGTCGTATTGTTGAAATCCTACGGCCTGTACAACAAGTTTCGGGCACGTTTTTCGAAACAAGTCATACAACATTTAATGTTGTTTTATGCTGAAAAAAAATTATGTTTTGGTTGTTTGTTGATTGGCACGATTTTTGAGGTGGAATTCAAGCACAGAAATCAAGATAAGTTGTCATTTGTGGTTGCTAGAATTTTTACTATGTATTTCAGTCTCTGTAAAAGCATTTTCAGAAATAAAGAAGAGCTCTCAAATTGGTTTTTCCCAATAGTTGTAGGAGGTTTTTCCAGGGTCACATTGACCAAAAACCAATGTGTTATTTTCTGTGTGGCTGTCATAATTTCGTTGTGTTTTATTTCTGCAATTTCAGCAATTTTGAAATCTCTAAATTTGTGTTTTCATAAAATATTGTCATTTCCAGATTTTAGAATTGTTCATCATGCTTGGATTTAACACTAAACGCATGGAGTGATAAGCAAAACTGATAACCGCAGTGGGGGTTGAAATTTCTTCATGCCCCTGATTTTGGTATTATATGTTGATGATTTATTCTTGACAAGTGGAGAGCCTCTTATTCTCCAATGTAAGAGGGAGTTGGCCTCTGAATTTGAGATGAAAGACCTTGGTTTGATGCACTACTTCCTAGGCTTAGAGGTGTGGCGAAAACCTTGTGAGACTTTCCTTTCTCAAGGGAAATATGTTGTCAAGCTATTGGAGAGATTTGGTATGGTGGAATGCAAGTACATGGCCACACCAACAGAGACAAATTTTAAGAAGTTATGTGGTGAAGCTGCATGTCCTAGCTTGGCAAATCCCTCTGAGTACCGACAATTGATTGGGGAATTGATGTTCTTGGTGAACACTAGACTAGACATACATTTTGTTGTCAACACTTAGTCAATTTATGACGAAAACACTACATGCACACTAGGTTGTTGCTAAGCATGTGCTAAGATACCTGCATGGGACTACTAATCTTGGACTGAGATATACTATCAAAGACATAAGACTACATGGATACATTGATTTTGATTGAGTCGGAAATGTTGTTGACAGAAAGAGCACATCAAGGTGTAGTTTTAGTTTGGGGTCTGCCATGTTATCTTGAATGAGCAAAATGCAGAAGTTTGTTTCCCTTAGCACGGCTGAGGCTAAGTACATTGTTGTTAGCATGGCTAGCTGTGAAGCAGTATCGTTGAGAAATCTCTTTGGAGACTTGTTTGAGCAAGCACTGGATACGACTGTGATATACTGTGACAACAAGAGTGGGATCCGACTTTCAGAGAATCATGTATTCCACAAAAAGTCCAAGCATATTGAGATCAGGTATCCCTATATCCGGGATATGATGCAGAGGAGTTGTAAGACTATCACATTTTGACTGATGAGCAGATCGTCGACATACTTCCCAAGCCTTTGCCAAAAGGGAAGTTCTTGGTCTTTAGAGATTAGCTTAGACTAGTAAAGGTGACCCTTCCATGCCATATTCCTATCAATTCTTCAATCAACTCAAGTGCATAATTTCAAATTTTTCAACCAAATGTTTCCAAATATATTTATGAAATCTCGTTGATACTTTTTATCAAACACTTCAATTGGAAAGTCAAGAAATTCACATCAATAGATGACAAGAATATTTTATCAAACAATTGGTATGCGAGAACAATTTCTGAGGCAAATTTGATCTTTTATTTGGAGCAAATATCAAAAATTGCAAGGCCACTGCAGAGATAACACCTGGAACATGCACAACCCAACAGTATTCCCTTAGTGAAGCTCTGAAACGCAATCGGCCTACCCAGATCAATTGCTTCGGGTATGGGGAGAAATTCGGCCTATTTGGGAAAGCTACTGCTAGCATGAAAATATTAATCTAGATCCCCTTCAATGAGTTGGTACAAGTCTGAACCAATTCAGCCTTCTTGGAACCTTGGAATGATTTACTTTAGGTGATGATATGATCTTTAGATCTGGAAACAAATATGGTCCTCCTTATAGTTGTAACTCGACACCCCAACAATGCAATTTGGCCCTTCAAGAATTGATTGGATTTCTAATCATTAATCTCCTCTGCTACAACATCTCCAATTGAACCAATGAGACCACATAGGGAATTCGGCTTCACCCTTTTTGACACTAATCTTCAATTGGATTCAACCCTCTTCAACTGATGAGACTTCTACAGGAATTCGGCCGCTTATTTCAGTGTGCTTGATCTCAAAATTGTTGAAGAATGTAACTAATGTCGATCTTCATAATTGTATTTGTCAAAAGAAAGCAAAAGAAATTGACTTACTAAAGCATGGGTTTCATGCTTGGATCAATGGTCAATAAGTCAAGCCTCCATCGTAGGCTTCTAGGATTATTTCTTGAGTCATTGTCATCATCATTTTGTTCTAGACCCTTCTTGGGATCTTTGTGTCAAGAAAGAAAAATCATGTTTATGCATATTCTCCTCCTCCACCAAGGAGGCTTCCTAATCCTACAAGTCGGCCTCAAAAGCAGTTGGAAAGTCAGCCTAAATATGGAGATTCGAGCTACAATATATAAAAGTGTATTTGACCTATTGAAGCATGGTGATAAGGCATTCGATATGAAGCTAAGCAATGGACAAGAAGTGTGAGTACTAGAAGAAGTCTATCTTATGACAAGAAGGAAAGCTTAAGCGAAAGTCCGAAGTAATTGATCCTCTGCCACGTGTGAATTCTCTGAAATATTATAGGGCCGAAAAAGTGCAGGAGATTGAAAATTGCAGGAAGATGAAAAGAAGGATCGAAACCCTAGTTTGCATGATATTTTCCTTGACGTGATACCTAACAATTTTACTTGTGAGGCTGACTTGTTGGAGTGAAGGAAGTCATTTGTTTTTGGTCTTGGGTCCAGGTTGTCTCAATCTAATTTGAATCTACTAGAGGAAGAGTTTGACTAGGTTTTCCCCTTCATAGGGGTTTTTCCCTCGCTAAGTGCTTACATCTTGTGTTCTCTTTTTGTCTTTGAAGTTTTGTCAATTGTTTTGATGATGAAAGAAGAAGAAATAATAACTGATCACAAGAAATTGTCAAGTAAAGGAGAAATCAAATCAATAAGAAGCCCTAACTATGTTGCCCTAGATTTCTCAAAATGGTATCAAAGCTAAGGTCAGTGATGAAATGGCAGCTGAAAGATCACTATTGGTTGGAAAAACAAGAGTTTTCAAGTTTACCTCTCAAGTCCTAGCTATCTAAACAAAGGACCCAATTAAATGAGCCCATTCTTGAACTTGTTCATAAGTCGAAATATCAGAAGTTAGGCAAGTGTTGGAAAATCAAAATAATTATGGAAGTCGTCAAGCATCAATTAAGGATTCTAGAAAATCAAATCTATAAGCTTTATCTAAGCCAAGGTCCTTGAAGGATAGAGCAAAGTTTCAATTGTTGAATGAATTATAGACCGAATTGTTTAGAAGTATATTGCAATCACCATAATCACTAAAGAAGTTGAGATCATTCTGGAATAAGACGAGGATCTATGCATAAAAATAAGGGAAGTAACATGCAAGAAAATCGAAGTTCTAAATCATCTCAGAAGTTAATAAAATCATATGGTTCTATAATTTATTGTAGCTTGTTGAAATATGTAACTAGGTTCAATTTTCATAAATATGAAATGTACTCTTGATTCTTGTATATTGTAGAAAGAAAGAAAAATTATTATTGTTATTTTTAGTAGCATGAGTTTCATGCTTAAGGTCATTTTATTTAGAGGTCAAGCAGCCATTGAGTGCTTCTAGGGTTTGTCATAAAGTCAAGAAGTCAATAAAGTCATTGTCATATGAAGAAGACCCCATTGGGCATATTGTAACATGCCAAAAGAATTATTTTTGTATGTAAAGCGTCAAAATGCCCCTCCAAGACCAAGTCGGCCTGGCAGCCAAGAAGTTGGCCTCATTAGGGCATGTCGTCCTCCTTGGAACCATATATATAGGAGAGAACTCGACCTCCTATGGACACTCACTCATTCCTCATCATCCAAGCAAAGAAGAGGCAAAAGAAAGGCAAGCGAAGAAGGATAGAAGAAAGAAGGACGAACGACGAAGTTTGTGGGTTAATTTTCTCTCTCTCTCTCATGAAAAGATAACGCTAGGGTTTTGCAGCTACAAGGTCGAAGTTGTCAAGTTGCAAAAAGAAGGTCGAAGACGTGACTTTTAGGTCATCTACTAGCCCTAGAAGGAGAAGCAACCCAAGCGAAGGAGCAAGGAAGCCTTGGAAGCCATAATTTCGCTCACACGTGTGAAAGCAGTGATTGTTGCAGGGGCCAAAAATTTCATACCTGCGTTGGAGGCTGAAATTCTATAGCTGGGGGCCGAAATTGTGCAGCTGGAAGAAATTTGATCAGATTTGACTTGGATAGAAGAAGCACACAATCAAGAAGGCCTGGCTTGGTCTTGGAAGGGTATTAGTCTTGGTCTAGAGGTCTTGGATTTCGTCATTTGAAGAATCTATAAGAAGAGGATATTTGTGGGTTTTCCTCTCAAGAGGAGAGGTTTTCGCCCTGGCTTGCAACCTACACCCTGTGTTCTTGTGTATTATTGGTCTTCATGTTTTGGTAGATGTTTGATGATAAGAACAACATAATAATAAGTGAAGAAGCTAATAATCAAGAAAAAACATAAATAGATCACAGGGAGTTATCAAGTATAAGATAAATCATCCTAATTATATCCCTCTTGATTTCTCAACATGGTATCAGAGCTAAGGTTGACAAATGGCATGATGAAGATCACTACATCTTTGAAGAAGTCATTGAAGTAGTTTTCTATGATGGAAAGTCATCTCAAGCAAGCTTTTTGGAATCTCCTATAATCTATCAAGAATCATATGACCAAGACTTCTACTACAACAAACAAAGGGTTATTCTCAGCACTTACAGGTACATTTGAAGATGAAAAAATATGGTTAATTGACAGTGGAGCATCGAGACATATGACAAGTGAGCACAAACAACTAAAGACCCTATCAAAAGGAAACTCTTCCTGCTATGTTGAACTTAGAGACAAAAAGAGCTATCTTGTACAAGGAATTGGATCAACTTCACTGGAGTTGGAAAATGGAGGAAACATACATCTCAACAACATTCTATTTGTACCAGGTTTGCAAAAGAATTTACTTTCTATTTCATGTCTAGAAGATAAGGGAGATAGAGTAACTTTTACAGATGGATAAGTTATGGTATGGGATAAAGGCTCTAACAGCAACAATGCAAAAATCCTCGGGATTCGTGAAGGAAGACACTACAGGTTACTCACACCTCTCTCTCTCAAGCCTTGGTTCACTTGAAGTCGGCCCATGTGAGCTTTGGCATAGAAGGTTTGGACACCTTCACTACAAAATCTTACCAATTCTAAATACAATGATGAATGGCATCCTTGAACTTAAGGAGGATCATGAAGGAATTTGCAAGGGATGTCCATTAGGTAAAAATGTTAAGAAACCATTTGGTGCTTCAAGATCAAAAGAAGTCCTGGATCTCATTCACTCTAATGTTTGTGGTCCTATGTCTACAAAGTCTCTTGGAGATCATCTATACTATGTAACTTTCAATGATGACGACTCAAGGAAAACTTGGATCTATTTGTTGAAGTCCAAGAATGAAGTATTCGAAAAATTTCAAGAATTCAAAGTAGAAGTAGAAAATCTTACAGGAAGAAGGATAAAAATACTAAGATCTGACAAAGGAGGAGAATACACATCTAAAGAGCGCATAGATTTCTATAAGGAGGTTGGAATTAAGAGGGAGTTGATAGTTCCATATAATCCAGAGCAAAACGGAGTAGCAAAATGAAACAATCGATCGATTCAAGAAAGTGTTAGAGTTATGTTACATGATCTAGACTTACCTCAATTTCTATCGGGTGAAGCATCCAAAATCGTTGTCTACATTCAAAATCGAAGTCCTCACAGATCACTAGACAACATGACTCCTGAAGAAGCATTCATTGGGAATAAACCAAGTGCAGACCATCTCCAAATATTTGGTTGTCTTGTCTACATTCACATTTCAAAAGATAAAAGAAAGTTGGATCCTACAAGCATGAAAGGCATATTTGTTGGCTATAGTAACACTTCAAAGGAATATAGGATCTACATAAAGGAAGGACATCAAATTGAAGTAAGCCAAGATGTGATCTTTGATGAAAGCATTGCATATAAGAAGTCTAAAGATCTCCTAATTGATTATGTTGATGGAGAACTACCTATATTTGAAAAATGTTCTAGGGAAGAAGAGGATTCCAATCATGAAGAATAAGGTCCCAGTTAACCTATGCAGCAAGTCATCATTCCCGAAAATAGAAAGAGACCTAATTGGTTGAAGTCTACTCTTCAAGATGCACAAGGACATGGAGCAGCCAAGGGTACATTCAAGGAAAGCAAGAAGCCTAAAAGATATTCAGGGTATGCAACATATATGACAAAGTTGATTGAAGTAGAACCACCCACCTTTCAAGATCTTGTCAATCATCAAGAATGGAAAGATGCTATCAATCAATAATGAAGAATGGAGTTTGGGAAAACATTCCTAGGCCGAAAGACAAATCTGTGGTGACTTCCAAGTGGCTCTACAAGATTAAGCATGCAGAAGATGGAAGTATTGATAAATATAAAGCAAGATTTGTGGCTAGGGGTTTCTCCCAACAAGAAGCCATCGATTATGAAGAGACATTTGCACCTACAGCTAGATACACAATTATACGATCATTAGTCTCTTTAGCGGCACCGATGGGATGGAACATCCATCAAATGGATGTCAAGACAACATTCGTAAACGGTACTATCGATAAAGAAGTCTATATAGAACAACCCTTGGGATTTGAAGTGAATGATAGAGAGTCTCATGTCTGCAGGCTGAAGAAGGTTATGTCCTTAAGCAAACTCCAAGGGCTTGGCACACAAGGATGGACACATACCTACAAATATTGGGCTTCTCAAAGAGTTCTGTTGATCTGAATCTCTATATCAAGGTAGTGAAAGATCTGAGAATATATATATATAAGACCAAGTTCTGTTAGTGACATAAAAACAGAGTTGCAGAAATGTCTCCTAGAAATAAGCTTCCATCAATCTTGCAATTTGTGAAAGACAACATGTATGCATAGTATATCACTAAGCAAGAAGGAAGCAGTCATGTCGCAGCGCATTCTTAGAAAGCATTGAGCATTTTTTGAACAGCATGAAATCCTCATCCAACTTAGGTGCGTATTGATATTACCTTTTATGCAGTCATCTAACTTATGTCTTCTGCTGGAAAGGCAACAAGCTCAATGGAATGTCAATCTTTCAATCATGGACAAGATATGAAATCTTGAGAAAGGAAGTCCTACTCACAAAAGATAAGTATTTTGTTTTTATTTCTTTATTGTTGTTGTTCATATATTATCCTTTCTCTTGTATTTTCTTTTTAAAGAAAAACTTGCAGATATGCTCTAAAGAATAATTGGATTCAGAGGGAATTTTCAAAAGAAGACTTGTAAGAAGTTTCGTTGTAGGAGCCTTTCAATAAGAAACCCTACAAGGTTTGTACGAGCAACTCAAGGTATGTCTAAAACCACAAGATTTGTTGCTAAACTTCTTCATTAAAAGGAGCGATCACTTTTGAAATTCGCCTTACTAACTTTCTTATGATTAGGGTTTTGAATCATTAAGATTCTTGTTTAAGGTGATTAATCTTTAGATTAAATCAACCTTGTTATATTCTTTATCTCTTGTTTACTTTAGTAAAACCCTAACCTTTAGGGTTCACTACAAAACCGTAGCTATTTTATGCTTAGGGTATATTGACAATAATAAAGAAACCCTAGTCTACTTAGTGTTCGTTGATAAAATCTAGAACACAAAATGATATCCTACTCTCTTAATGTTTAGGATTTTGGTAATAAAGAAACCTTAACCTTGTAGGGTTTGTCAATGTTATCTAGGTTATATGATCAAACCCTAGATTTTTAGGATTTGATGAATTAGGGTTTATGAACAAAACCATTGTAATAATTAAAGTTAAGTCCTAGAAATGAAACCCTAGTTATATGTGCTTTCACGTGATTGAAACGCTACCCTAGTAAAAATTGTTGTATATTTAATTTTTAAGCTTTATGTTTGTATCTAGGGTTTACGATAAAAACTCTAGTGAGAGATTGCTATAAGTTTCTAGATATGAATTGTTCAAATGATAACTTGATTGTTGATTTAGTCTAGGGTTTGCGACAAAACCCTAGTAGAATTTGACATGAAATTCTAGGGCATAATACTGAAACACTAGAGGAAAAATTATATGATTGGATCGCTAACTTGATTTAACTGTTGATATCTAAGGCTTTAACCCTCGATGATGGAATCTAGGGTTTGCGACAAAACCCTAGCAAGTTGTTGAAGTCCAGAATATAAAAGATGTAACTCTCATTGACTGTAAACCCAACTAAGTTTAGATATTTGATGTCTAAAGATTGATTGTTTTGATGCTTCCATTGTAATGACATGATTTGATATAATTGACTTCATGCTTTTGCATATTTGTACTTGGTGGTACTTGTTGAAGATTTGCAGGTACATAATCTTCAAGATGTTGAAGATGTTCATAATTGAAGATGACTTGATAATAATGATGAGCATGATGGATAAAGGGAGCTATAATAATGATGATATCTAGAAAGAATGATGTTTTTGAAGAAATGAAGCTTTGAAAGGTTGAAAGAGAACCTGTAAAAATGAAGTTGTTGATCTCCCTAAGTTCAGACGGAGATGGGATGAGAGAAAGTGTTTATGTCCCTAGTTGAGAGGGAGGGCATAATGTGACAACTATAATAAAGACTTTGAAAAAAGAATAAAGATCATGGCTAAAGCATTACAAATAGATATTCGTGAGTAGAAAAGTTGTAAACAAGACTTAAATGTTCTAGAAGAAGTGTTAAGGCTAAGTTTGGTGTTGCTGTAAAAGTTAAAAAAGAAAGCTTCCAATGAAAATGTGTTTGAATAATATGATGATGACCTAAGCAGCATCTATATATTCAAGAACCCCAGAGGTTTGAGCTAACCTTTATATATATTGAAAGTTTATTACTAATTGGGGTTGTGATTGTGCAGGATCTCTCCATAAGAAGGTTGAACATTTTGAAGCATGCTTGGACTGATGGATATATCTAATTTAGTTGATAAGGAGAGATAAAGCATCTTATGGCGACAAGATGCTTGGTAGGACATCTGGCCAGCCTATGATGATGTCTAGATCCCGAAGTAGGGAGGGTATTGTTGGTCTTGTGGAACCCTGACCTTGGATACGATACCTAGATCCCTAGGTCGGTGTTAGAGTTGAAGCCTGATGGTACCTAAAATGGCTAAAGCTTGGAACACACCTTAGTCCCAATCAGTTAGATACCTTGGTCAAGTACCTAATAAACTGCATGTGTTGTGACTCTTCGTAGAACATATCATTTTGAGATCTTCCATGTACCTCTGTATATATGTAATTATGAATACCTCCCTAGTTAAGAAGGAATGTTGAAGAATGTAACTAGTGTCGGTCTTCATAATTGTATTTGTCAAAAGAAAGAAAAAGGATTTTTTATTGTTAAAAGAAATTGACTTATTAAAGCACAGGTTTCATGCTTGGGTTAGTGGTCAATAGGTCAAGCCTCCATTGTAGGCTTCTACGATTATGTCTTGAGTCATTGTCATAATTATTTTGTTCTAGACCCTTCTTGGGATCTTTGTGTCAAGAAAGCAGAATCATTTTTATGCATATTCTCCTCCAAAAAATTGGCTTCCTAATCCTATAAGTCAGCTTCAAAAGTAGTTGAAAAGTCGACCTAAATATGGAGATTCGAGCTACTATATATAAGAGTGTATTCGACCTATTGAAGCATGATGATAAGGCATTCGATTTGAAGTTAAGTAATGGACAAGAAGTGCATGATACTAGAAGAAGAAGTTTATCTTATGACAAGAAGAAGGAAAACCTAAGCAAAAATCTAAAGTTAATGATCCTCTACCACATGCGAATTCTTTGAAATATTACAAGGCCGAAAAAGTGCAAGAGACTGAAAATTGCAAGAAGATGAAAAGAGGGATCAAAACCCTAGTTTGCATGATATTTTCCTTGACTTGATACTTGATAGTTTGACTTGGGAGGCTAACTTGGTGAAGTGAAGTCATTTGTTTTTGGTCTTGGGTCCTAGTTGTCTCAATCTTTTTTTAATCTACTAGTGGAAGAGTTTGACTGGGTTTTCCCCTTCATAGAGGTTTTGCTCTGGCTGAGTGTCTGTATCTTGTGTTCTCTTGTTGTCTTTGAAGTTTTGGCAATTGTCTTGATTATGAAAAATGTAATAACAAAGAAGAAGTAATAATTGATCACAAGAAATTGTCAAGTAAAGGAGAAATCGAGTTAATAAGAAGCCCTAGCTATGGAGCCCTAGATTTCTCAACAAGGACAACAATGAATTTGGCCCTCATAAAATTACACTACAACTCTTTGATTGCTCTTTTGAAATGCTAATCTCGACCTCTAAATGTAGGAACTCGGACTGCAAAATAAAGGATCACATCTCCTTCACAAACTTAATGCAAACTCGTCCCAATCATAAGAGGAATTGATCTACTTGCACACAATTCAACCTGGATCAGTAGATGGATTTCTAAGTGATGTATTGGCAAATATAACTAAACGCTTGGAGGAAATTTATGCCACCTATATTCTGTTGATCGATCTCCACAATAGAATTTAATTCGGCCTTCAGTTCTGCAAAGGAAAATTATGCTCGGCCACTTGCTAATTCGCCCCTCTAATGGAACTCAGCCTCTGCATTTTTGTTGCAACTCAGCCCTTCTTGAAGGAAGAATTATGGTCTACAATTTTTTTTATCACAAAAACCTTCTCCAAAACTTGATATTCAGCTCTCTTGGAAACAATATTCAACTCGGCCTTCTTGGAGGGAAGGAAATTTGACCCAAATGATGGAAATAAGAACTTGGTTCGTGACTAGCCCTACAAACTAAATGTCAATACCAATAATCTCCTACAAGATAGAATCCTCATTAAATCCCAAGAGAAAATTCAACCAACCAAACCAAGAAGCTCTAATGGAAGATCTAGAGTAATCTTCCCTATGGCTAACTAGGGTGGCACTCGAAGTCCACCGAAGATAGCGTTGAGTTTCGCTTGAAACTCTTGAACTTGTTGGAGCTCCTTTCAATTTGTAAATGAGATAGGTAGAATAGAATGCCTTGTCAATGAGCCCTTCCTCCTTTTATAATTTTCCATGAAGCCTCCCTTTAGCTTCTAGATCCTCCCTTTTTCCTTATTTTTTATTGGTGGGGGCCATTTTCCACTTTTTGCCACCATTCTCCTTTAAAATAATAATTTCCACTTTTCTCCCACAAAAATAATATTTACTCCTTTTCTTATTTATTATCTCCAAAATTGGCAAAACTCCTTAACGAATTTTGTATACGAAAAATGGGAACATGACATTCCAGGAGGGGTCACGGCTGACCAAGAACACTGAGCTATGCTCTTCCCCCCTATTTTTGGAGTTTCAAGGAGAGGAATTGAGTCGGAGAGCTCCTAGGATTGAAGAAACTCATGGACAATAGGATGTGTTTGATCCTTACCAGAAATGGTAAGTGGTATCTCCCTTATTGTCACAATAGGATGTGTTTGATCCTTACCTATGGTAAGTAGTATCTCCCCTACTGTCGAGTATACCCCAGTATGCATCCTATCCACAAGTTGGCTTGTCAGAATTGCCACCCATCTGGGCAATGGGTGAGGAGACTTGGGATGTGTCTGATCCTTACCTCTCATGGTAAGTGGTATCTCCCCAAAGTTAGAGGATGTAGGTGTTCTAAACTTCTACCACTTGATTCTTGAGGATCGAAGTGGGAATATCAGTGAACAATACGATGTGTGTGATCCTTACCTCTCATGATAAGTGGTATCTCGCATATCGTCATTGGATATAGGGTGGCAGATTAATCTCCCCTGTGATGATTCTGTTTCCTTAGATCGAGACACCATTGTTCAACAGATGAGCAGAGAGATGCGAAGAGATGAGACGAGATGTTATATGATGCAGCAATGATGAGACAGGTACATCCGAGATGAGACTTATGATGCAGTTGGAAATTCCTCCCCAACTGAGAGGAAGTGTTGAAAATTGGTAATGAGGGAGCAATTCCCTATTTGGAGAAGCCCAGCAAACCCTAAGGAGACCCCACTTGCCCTTGGAAAAATTAAATTTGCACATGAGAGAATATTATTTTTAATATGGGTCCAAATAATATTTAAAAGTACAAGTCAGCCTAAAGGATAAATTCAACCCCCCAAGACCACATATAAATAAACCTAAGATGGCATCATTTGGACGCATTAGATCACACATCAATTTTCTTCATTTGGTTCGATTTGGTTCGAATTTGCAGGGTCCAAGTTCACACGTGCGAAAGGAGAGGGGAGATTTTTGTTGAATGCATTGACTTTTTGTTTTGCATCTTTGACCAGTGTTGACTTTGGGTGAATTGACTTTGTTTGACTTGGATTTTGTATATGTTTTGGAAGGTCGAATTCAGGAAGAGGAAGGCTGAACTTTTCTAGACACTTTGACCGGCGCTGACCACAGATCTGAAGGTAGGGTTTCCACAGGTTGACTTTGACTTTGACCAAAATTTGTGAGTAGATTTCTTGGACTGTTTTGATTGGGTTTGACCAAGCAAGGTTGAATTTATTGTTGCCTTGACCAAAATTTCATGAGCATTTTGGAGCATTGACTTGACTGGTTAGGGATGCATTGACTGTTGTTGACTTTGACTTTGACTAGGCCAAAAATTGCAGAATTGGTATTTAACCAAATTTAACTTTTATAATTAATTTTTATTAGATATTGGATCGTTGACTTGGTTGGTCAAGGCTTTGACCTTTGACTAATTGTTGATGTACTTAGACTGTGTATCTCTGCTGAAAATTTGATGAACATCTTATAGAAGAAGAATTGGGTTGGGTTTTCCCCCTTGTGGGATTTTTCCCCGGTCTTCGACCTAAATCTTTGTTTCTCATTGATCTAGGTTGTCTTCTATTGTGCATATTGTTTACTGTTCTATGTACAATTGCTTACTGTAATTGGGTGATTGAAATTAATTGAAAAAAGTGATTGCTATTGAAAGAAGAAATTGTTAAAAGTGACTGTTACAGCATAGAACATTGAAAAATTAACAGTAACAAACTGCGAGACCTCAACCTCCACATTTCCTCTTCCATTTTGAGAACTTATCACTTGGAAGACCTGGTTTTCCTCATTTGATAGATCCACGGTTATTGTCTCAGCTTCCATTTTTTCATATAGCGAATCCATCTGCCGCATTAGTTCAACCTTCTCTAACTCTAAAGGAGAATAATTCTTCTTGGCCCAATCTTTAAGAGCATTTTCAATTGCTTTTAACTTATCCCAAAAATATACGAGGGAACCTGTAATCCACTTGCTCCATTCCTGAGTGATCCCTACAGTCAATCTTGGAGTCAAAGTGTATTAAACCTAAATGGAATGAGTCCATAGTCTGGTGATTTCAAGATCTAAATGATGTTAAATTTTTGTAGCTATGGTCAGTCTTCATAATGTATCATTTGTACATTGTAATAGTTACAAAAGAAAATTATATGAAGCATGTTCTTTATGCGTGAAGGAAAAAGATTTATTTTGTATTCAAAAGAAAAATTTTACAAGGCTCATTAAGAGCAGGAAAAATGAAATTGAATTTGTATTTTACCTCCACAAATTGACCAAGTCGCGCTCTCCAAGATCAAGTTGCCCTGCCCAAAAGACACATCTTTTTGCATGGACGAATTACTATATATCGAGCCTATTCGCTCTCCTCCACAGGCAGATTCGGATCACCTATATCTCTGTGGCTTATGCGAAGGTCTGAGGCAGAGTGCGGATCTGAGGCTTATGCGAAGGTCTGAGGCTAATGGTCTGAGGCAGAGTGCATATCTGAGGCAGATTGTGAAGGTCTGAGGCTAAGGGTCTGAAGCAGAGTGTGGATTTGAGGCAGAGTGCAAGTCTGGGGCACACATATCTCTGTGAAACAGCAGAGATCTGAGGCACCCTCTCTGTGACATCATCCGAGCTTGGAGGCAGATACAGAGGATTTATTTCGGCCCCTTTGGACACCTCATCTATGTCGCATATCTCTGCAATACAGTGCAAGTTTGGAGGCTGAAATAGAGAACGTATCTATGTGGCATAACTCTGTGGTACAGTGCGAGTTCTGTGGCAGATCTGGAGGATATTTCTTGGTCAGTGTTCTGGAGGGTTGACTTGGACCTTTGGTGCTTGGTCATCTTGTTGGTTAGTTGACTCTGATGTATCTCTTGTTACATTGATTCTCTAAGGAAAAGGTTGATTGGGTTTTTCCCCGTGGTGGGTTTTCTCAGGGTAAAACTTTGTGTTCTTTGTCTGGCTGTCTCTCTATAATTCTACTCGCTAGATGGTTGATGTCTTCTGTGTAATTATTGAATGATGTAAGTAATGAATGAGAATGTGAAAAGATAATTATCAGTTAAGAAGACCATGTAAAAATCAACATGGTATCAGAGCTATGGGTGGAAGAGCGGCCAAGTTAGGGTTTGTTTTTGCCTCTGGTTAAAAATTCTCCCAAAAATTTATGCACTAAAAGATCCCAGGACAAAAACAAAGGAGCTCTGTGATGGCTAAGAAAAAGGATAAAAATCTGTAGCTTGCATTATAAGGAGGATTGAAATGCTAATAAAGTAAAACCAAATCAAATTAGTCTCAGGAGTTTGTAACAGAAAAAGACCTCAGAACAAAAGCCTCAAAAATCTGATCTTCTACAAACATACCGAAGGTTATCTTGAGCAATGTTGTTAAAAGCGCGAGCGGGATTAAATCGGCACGGGGAATGAAGCGGAAAAAAGCGGAAAAAAGCGGGAAAAAATCGTTTGGTACAAAAATATTCATTTTTTTTCAATTTTTTTAATATCTAAACCATCTACAACATAAAATAAATACATTGACACATAAATATGATAAAAAAAAACTAATATATAAGATGTTTAATATCATTTCTAGCGCTAAAATCACACAACATTGAATCATGTCCTGAATAGTAAGTCTTGACTACTGAGTCCCAACTCAGCCTCAAAATATCAACAAAAAATATGATAATGTATCTCATCATGTCATAATGTCATATACAAT
>APFE030266029.1:411737-444939 GCA_000404065.3 Pinus taeda | reverse complement strand
AATGTTTAAAAAAAATGAAAACAAAAAAAAAAATTGGTTCCCATAGCCATACCAAGTTACCCATCCCAAATCAATGAAAAAATACAAACAATTCTTTAAAAACAATGAAAACAAAAAAAATGGTGCCCATATGAAGTTTTTCAACAAAAAAAATTAAAAACATAGAAAAACAATGTTTTGAAACAATGAAAACAAAAAAAATTTAACCTACATACCGTTTCTACGGTGAAAATGGCGATCTCCTCTTGAAATAGTGAGTCTAACCACTTCGAATCGGCAAGAAACCCTCCAGCTCCTCTCTCCTAGCTCCTCTCCTCCAAATCGCGCGCCTGACTGTCCGAATGAGGCATGAAAAATCTTTTTTTTCATTATAAAACCCGCTACCCGCCACCCCCGCGATTTTTACTGAAAAAATCGCGCTTTTTCAGAAAAAAGCAGCAAAAAAAAACCCGCGCTTTTTTCGCATAAAACGCGCGATTTAATCGGTTGGAGGAAAAACGCGCGATTTTTTCAAAAAATCGCGATTAAATAGCGCTTTTAACAACACTGATCTTGAGTCTCACTTTCAGAACATATTCCTAAGCCTAAGAACAGGCCGAAAATCTCTGAGATCGAGGCTCTAATTCTTGTCTCAGTGGACCAAACCTCAGTACCTCAGACCAAAATCATCTCAGAAGGTTCAGAAGTCCAAGAACCAAAGTTATATTGAATAATCTTTTGGTCAATTGCATCAGAAATGTGAAGTTTTTGACAAGCTTAATGTCTCAGTTTCTAAGGTCAAGAGTTTTTCTCAAGAAGTTTCAGATGCAAGGATCACCTCTGCGCAAGCATTTGAAAGAAAAATAATTGTCATTAAATTGAGACACTTCAGGATCGAGTTCATTAAAAGGGTTCAAGCTTGTGTCGCAATTGGAACAGATCATTGTCTTAAGGATCGTGTCAATGTATCAGTTCAAGAGATGTAAGAACAAAAAGAAGGTTGTTTTTGTCCTAGGTTTAATGCCTAGCTTTCCTTGGACCATGTATTAAATGTTGTAGACTCATTCTTGACCTCAGCAGGGAAATATAAGGCATGTAAGTCTGTAGTAGGTTTTTTCATCAAAACTTTCATCTCCAGTTCAATGATTTGGTGAATCCAAGGATGACTATTATTTAATGAATTTCATCACATGTGCAATCAAGTCTAGGGTTCTAGATATTTTGGATAACTAGGGTTAATAAACCCTTGCAAGCCATAAGGGCTTGGAGAAGAAAGTCTACGGTCTACAGGAAAACCCTAGGATCAAACGTTTCCATTGAAAGAAGAAACCCTAGAGAGGAATGACATCATGATGATGATATGGATGAAGCCGATAAAGTTATTGATATGCAAGAGGATTAAAGATCAAGAGGGAGTTGATATCCTCTCAAAAGATAAGCATTTTACATCTCTATCATTTGATTATTACTACTGTTGTTGATTTTGATAGTAGTGGGTCTCTTGTCCTTAAATTCTTTGTTTGGCTGTGATTGTTCTTCCATGGCCTGCTAATGAGGAGTGCAGGTACATATTGAAGACTACCAAGCATTTGGCAGCAGATGGAAGAACAAAGCAAAGTTGTGACAAAGAGACTCTTTGTGATGAGAGATATTGTAATGAACGAGATTTGGACTCAAATGATGCTGAATGCCCTTGATTTATGTCAAAACAAAATATGATTGGATGGCAAGAAGTACAGAGCAAGGATTACCTCAGTGAGAGGGAAGATGACTATAAAGGGACATCTTGCCAAAAGTAGTGTACATAAAAACTACCTCAAGCTTGTGAGATATATGAAGTCTTATGCTGCAGGAAGAAGACTTTGTACAGGGTCCTCAGATTTGATGCACTTGGGTTAATGGATCAAGGCTGATCCTATATGGATTGTTCTCTGACAAAAGCAGAAGAGCTCATGCGTCAAGAAGTTGCATTAATTGAAAGATTTGCTCTAGAAGGAGAAGTCAAGGCTTCTCCAGGAACCCTTGCTCAACTTCAAAGGGAGTAGACCTCAGATGAAGGATCTCGATATCTGAAAGCACCAATGACAAACGGAGCAAATTAGGATTGCTATGGTAGGATCACTTTCAAGAAGAATACCCCGTTAGGATGATGAATCTAACAAGAGAAGAAGATCAATTTGTGGTTGAGTCAAGAATATAGCTCAACAAGTGTTGAAGTACCAGCATGGTATGATTGGTAATGGCACAGTCAGTTATGGTTTCAGAGATGCCTCAAAAAGAGAAGTACAGCTACAGGAATTCAAATTGTGCAAGGAGTACTGAAAACAAAGAGAGTTTCCATATTGCTTCTGTTAAAATTGGAAACTAGGGCCAAATTCCACTTTGGAGAGCGCATTTGATGGAGATGATGATTGCATTGAATTCTTCTTTTCGCGAGGACCAAAATCGACCTAAAGATCATCAAATTTGGACAAGCAGAAATGTGTTTTTAAATTTATGCCCACACGTGTAAATTGTCAAGGTCAGCCACATCATCATGTAGGGCTCATGAAGCTCAATGGACATGTCTCTTGACCCTCAACAATTTGTATAAATATAAGGGACCTCCATCCTCATTTGGCACCTCACTCACTTCACACATTCTTCTCTCCCATCATCTGATTGGTTTGTACAGCTTATTGGGCATCTCTTTTCCTCACACGTGTGGAAGCAGAAGGACAAATTGCAGAACGAATTACAGGGCCGAAATTTCAGAGACTGTTGCAAGTTTGACTAGCGTTGACTAGGGGTGGTTTGTCTAACTGCAGTTTTTGTCCCTAAATTTCGTTTTTGGCAGGCTACTAGCACAAGAACCAAGGCATTTTGTTGACTTTGACCACAGACATATCACAGGGTTGACCGCAAGCCTGACTGCAGAGTTGGCCACAAATTTTGACCCGGTTTGACCATTGTTTTCAAGACTGTTTTGGACTGACTTTGACCACCTTATCAAGCTGAACTTGACTGGGTATGAACAACCTGCTTTGAGGACATCTTGTTGTTGCTTTGACCAGGGTTGACTTTCTGGTTAGGGTTGTTGACTGTTGCAGAAAGTTTCAGATTTGATAGGGCTGCTTTAATCATCATTTAGCAAGTCAATTTTGACTTTATTGTACTCTCTCTGTTGAACATTTGATATAATAATAAGAAAAATTGATCAAAGGGTTTTCGCCATCTTGGGGTTTTTCCCTGGCATCCGGCAAATCTGGTGTCCTCTTGTCTTGGTTTGTCTTCTGCTTTTATTGTTCATGTTCTATCTATAGTTACTATCAATGTGAATTATGGTTAATGTGATTGCTATTGGAAAACTAAATTGGAAATTGTCATTGGGCTGTTAAAGGAACATTGAAGTAATTGTGCTAAGCATAGAACATACCATTGTTAACTAAAATTTACATGTGATCAGAGCCCATTGAAGACAAAGCCCAAACAAGAGAGAGAAAAGCAATCATTAAGAGAGATCTATTGGACAAATATCAATGGCTTCTACATCTTACTCCAAGACTGAGGACATGCTCAGTGATAAATCTGAATATCATTCATGGAAGATGACTTTGGACCTAACTTTGGAGGAACATGAAGTATTGGACTATGTGCAGGGAAAAGTGGTGGAGTCTCCTTCAAATGCACCGGCTACTGCTAAGACAAAGTATTGAAAAGGTGAGGTCAAAGCAAAGAAAATTTTGGTTGACTCTATTCAAAAGCATTTGGTTGTCTATATTTCTGATTTGGGATCTTCTAAGGAGATATATGATACGTTGGTTGGGATGTTCAAAGTGAACAATGCAAATCAAGTCCTCTTTCTCAAAAACAAGTTAAAGGATATCAAGATGGATAAAGGGGGGTCTATTCAATCCTACTTCATGAGAATAACTCAAATCAAGAATGACTTGTTATCTACTGGAGAAGTTATTTCTGACAAGGAGCTCTCTCTCATTTCTCTGGGAGGTCTTCCAAGACCATGGGATGTTTTTGTCACCACCATTCTCAACAATGACAGGATACCTAGTTTCGATGAGTTATTGACTAGAATCACTCAAGAGGAGACTAGGATGATGGAGTAGAAGCACTCAAGAGGAGACTAGGATGATGGAGAGAGACAAGTCTTCAAATGGAAATGAACCTACTACTTTCTCCACTCATGCAAAAAAGAAGAATAATGTTGGTCCAAGGAGACAGGGTCAAGGGTCCAAGAAAGGAAGAAAAGGAAGCTGCTACAATTGCAACAGGTTCTGCCACTATACTAGAGAGTGTCCTCACAAGACGAATTCTCCAAGGGATGACGACAATAACAACAACAACAATTTCAAAGGAAATGGCAATCAAAGGAACAATAGGTTCAGCAACAAAGGAAAGAGGAGTGCTCCCGCTACTCGAAATGGAAATGGTCGACCTCCCAAAAGGACGAGAAATACCAAGTATGATGAAAGAAATGTTGTAGAAAAACAAGATGAATTCTATCTTATTTCCTCTTTATCTACTATCTCTCCTCTCGATACTTTGGATCATTGGTTGATTGATAGTGGAGCCTCAAGGCACTTCACTGGGTACAAGGAGGCCCTCTCAAATTTGGTTGAAAAGAAGACTAATTTGAAAATCATACTTGGAGATAATGCCACCTACCCCATGAAAAAGATAGGTATTGTCGCTCTTCACTTAAATCAAGGTCAAACCACTCATCTACAAGAAGTATTGTATGTGCCAAATTTGAAGAAGAACCTGATGTCTATTTCTGCAATGGAAGATAAAAGGCTTCAAGGTAGCATTCATTGATGGAAAGGTATGTATTTGGAAAAGAAACCCTAAAGATGCATTTAACTCTTGGATTTAGGGTTGATGGTCTCTATCAAGTTGGAGAAAGTCCATTGGGAGCTTTGGCAAGCGATACTTCTCTTCAATCTGAGCTATGGCACCAGTGGTTCGCCCACTTACATTACAAAGTCTTACCTGGGGTAAGGAAGATGGTCACAAGTATGCCCGAGATCAATATGAACCATGAAGGTGTTTGTTAGGGTTGTGCAGCTGGGAAACTTACAAAGGGATCATTCCCTTCTAATGAAAGCAAGACAACCAATATTCCTCAATTGGTCCATTATGACCTATCTAGTATGTTGCCCATAACATCGTTGGGAGGATACTTATATTATGCAATCTTTGTGGATGACTACTCTCTCAAAACATGGATCTATTTCTTGAAGAAAGATGAAGTGTTCAAATGGTTTCGTTCTTTCAAAGCATTGGTGGAAAATCAAACAAGGAAGAAGATAGAGATATTAAGGACTGACAATGGAACTGAGTATGAATCAAATGAATTCAATGACTTTTGTAGAGAGGCTAGCATTATGAGGAAGACAATTGTTCCATACACTCCTGAGCAAAATGGTGTTGCTGAAAGGAAGAATCGAAGACTCATGGAATCCACCTGTGCCATGCTCCATTATCAAGGCCTACCAAAGTTCTTATGGGAAGACGCTGCCAACACTATTATATATTTTCAAAATAGGAGCCCATATCAAGCATTGGATTTCAAGACACCCAAGAAAGTTTTCACTGGTAAGAAACATGATGTTTCTCATTTTAAAATATTCGGTTGTCTCGTGTACGTTCATGTTCCTAAAGAGAAAAGAAACAAGTTGGAAGCATCTGGGAAGAAGGGTATATTCGTTGGCTAAAGTGAAAATTCAAAGGCATATAGGATCTATGTACCTGGTCAAAGAGATGTGGAAGTAAGTTGTGATGTCACCTTTGATGAAGATATTGCCCTTGGGAAAGCAAGAGATCTCCTTATTCCAAGAAAGGACGATGATGATGCTGCCGAAAAACAAGATGAACCTCCGACGGATGAGCTTATGCCCGATATTGATGGTCCAATGGATCCTATCGATCCACCTCCTAGTGATCCCTCTACCTCAAGGAAAAGACCTCTATGGCTCAAAGATACTCTCGAAGATGCTGAAAGACATACTGCTCTAAGAGGGACATTCCGCGAAAGTAAGAAACCAAACAAGTATCAAGGGTACCTGGCTGCTTTGAGTGCTATCGTTCAAGCTGAACCATGCACATTCGAAGAAGTTGTAAAACATCAAGCATGGAAGGATGCGATGAATGAGGAATATGAATCAATCATGAAGAATGATGTCTGGGACGTGGTGCCTAGACCTAAGGACAAGTTTGTGGTCACTTCTAAATGGCTTTACAAAATTAAACATGGAGCTGGTGGGAGTGCTGAAAAATATAAGGGGTTCGTAGCTCATGGCTTCTCTCAAAAGGAGTGTACTATGATGAGATATTTGCACCGGTTGCCCGATATACCACTATCCGATCTATTATTGCTCTTGTCGCCACTCAAGGATGGAGCCTACATCAAATGGATGTTAAGACTGCTTTCTTGCATGGCTCGCTTAAGGTGGAAGTCTACTTGGAACAACCTCAGAGGTTTGAAGTACAAGATCGAAGGACACATGTATGTAGATTGAAGAAAGCCATTTATGGTTTAAAGCAAGCCCCTAGGGCTTGGTATGAAAGGATTGAAAGTTATCTTATGAAGTTGGGATTCACAAGGAGCTATTATGATCCCAACCTATACTTCAAGGTTGAAAAGGACATGCCTCTCATTTTGGTCCTTTATGTTGATGATCTCTTTCTGACAGGTGTCGACCCTCTCATTTATCAATGCAAGAGGGAGTTGTCTTCCGAGTTCAAGATGAAGGACCTAGGATTGATGCACTACTTCCTAGGCTTGGAGGTTTGGCAAAAGCTAGTTGAGATTTTCTTTTCTCAAGGAAAACACATTGTGAAGTTGCTAGAGAGATGTGGGATGGTGGATTGCAAGTCTGTGTCTACTCCAATGGAACTCAACTTCAAGAAGCTATGTGAAAGTGTTGTTGGGCTCAAATTGGCAAACCCTTCAAAGTATCGACAACTTGTGGGGGCCTTGATGTTCTTGGTAAACTCCCGACTAGATATATGTTTCCCTGTGAATACGTTAAGTCAATTTATGGTTGAGTTTCACCACATACATTGGACTGTTGATGAGAATCTCTTAAGATATCTTTGTGGCACAATCAGCTATGGGTTGAGATACATTGCCGGGAATTTGAGTCTACATGGATATATTGATGCTAACTGTGTTGACAGTGTGGTGAATAGAAAGAGCACGTCAAGATGTTGCTTCTCAATGGAATCTGCTTCGATTTGTTGGATGAGCATGAAGCAGATATCAGTTGCTTTAAGCACCGTCGAGGCCAAATATATTGCTGCTAGTATGGCCTATTGTGAAGTTGTCTGATTGAGGAAGCTCTTTAGTGAGATATTTATGCATGTGTTGGATATCACTGTGATCTATTGCGACAACCAAAGTGGGATTCGCTCCAAGCACATTGATATCAAGTACCACAACCGCTCCAAGCACATTGATATCAAGTACCACTTTATCTGGGATATGGCACAACGAGGAGCAATAAGGCTCCAACACATCAGGACTGATGAGCAGGTTGCAGACATCCTCACGAGCCCTTAGGAAGGTCAAAGTCTTAGCCTTCCGAGAGAGACTTGGAGTCGTGTAAGGACCCTCTCAAGGGTCTCGCTTGAATTGGACACTGAGCTCTGATAGCTCCTGGAGGCTTGGTACTTCTTGGAGCTATGAGCGACCATAGGCTGAGTGGTTCACCTTCCCCTATAAGTGCGTTGTGTACAAGATGAGTGGTTCCCCTTCCCCTGCGATACCCCATGATGGTTGACATGTGTGTAGGGTCAGTGGTTCACCTTCCCCTACGATTGATGACACATGTGTATACGCATAGGATGAGATTTCAGGGTGTAGTGAGGTCCTAGACCCAATCACACACCGGAAAGGTGTAGTGAGGTCCTAAACCCATTCACACACCGGAAGGGTGTAGTGAGGTCCTGCACACGATCACACACCAGGGAGGGTGTAGTGAGGTCTTTCGGCATCTAGACCCGATCACCAACCAAGAGGGGTTGAGTGAGGTCTTGGCCCAAAGTGCTCACTAGACAGGGTGAGTGAATGCTTGCTAGCTGTAGTATCTCAGCATTTTGGCCTAGTGAGAGTCCTTGAGATTTGAGGACAAGCCACTCTGAAGTGAATCTTGGATTTGAGGACCAATCACTCTGGGAGAATGAGCCCTAGGACTGATCACTCGAGAAGAGTGAGTCCTGATATGTTGATGATATGACATGGGTTTAGTACCACCCCAAATATGGCCACTAGCAGATGTTGATCGTAGATGATGATGTTGATGTGGAGAACCCCTCTATGAGTACGAGGGAGCATTGATGAGGTGACAAAAAGGGCATGGCCCGGACTATTAGTGATGAGAGGAGCATGGCCCGGACTGTTTGTGAGATAACATGATCCCTGTGGCCCAATGAAGTTGGGGCCTCTTCAGCATCATGGCCTGATATGAGGCTCTGGATTTGGGAGATGGGTTTCCCTAAAGTTTGACCATTGGTGATGGCAACCCTGAATTAGTAGAAGTACCATGAGATGAGGTGCCCACAAGATCACATTGACTAGTAGAGTGAGTGACATTGGTTAGGAGAGTTAACCTGGGTTGTGGTACCTATTAATATGATGATACAAGTCCAAGGTGTTGACCTAGATGATGATGTTATCAGTGAATTATACCTTTCCTTAGAGAGATCATGTATACAAAGAACATCTGGGTAGTCATTATGAATACCTCCCTATCTAAGAGGTAATGTTAAACTTTTGTAGCTACACGGCCTTCAAAAGTTTGTTTAAAACTCAATCAAGAGTCTGCAGGCAAACCTGCCTCAAACCCGCAGTGAACACAAGTCAAACACCTCAGTTTGCCTCGATTCTTGTGCCCACAAGTGCAGCTTAGTTGGAAGAGTAACATTCCATCAAAATCGCAGTCAAACAATTGGTCAAATTGCTTGGTCAACGTTGCTCTATGTATATAAGGCAACTGCAGAAAAATCACATAAAATCGCAAGAAATTCATCCTCCAAAAATTCGCACATGTGGGAGAGAGATAGCTACCCAGAGAAATTTGAATCCATCATGGGAGGAAAGAGAAAATCATGTGTGTGGTCATGCCCAAATGGAGTGAACTCATCTTATATTTATACAAGTCAATGTCAGTCAAAGGTCATGTCTCTTGGGCTTCATGAGCCTACATGACTGTGGGGTCGACCTTGACCAAAACCAACATTGTGGGTTTGACTTCAAAAATACATTTTTTCTTGTCAAAATCTATCTTGCCTTATGTCAAATTGGTCCTCTCGAGAAGAGGAATCCAATGCCATCATCATCTCATACAAAGGAGTTGTCTATAGTGGAATTTGACCTTAGTTGACCATTTTTAACACTCCCTCTCAACTAAGGGGAATTCCACCTACCAATACCCATCATCATGTTGTTACCATCATAGCCGTCATCATGTTATCATATCACTAACATCATAATCATCATGTACTCCGACTGCATCTCATTTCATCTCTGTTGCAGATTTGATATCATAGATCAAGAAGAAAAGATCTTGGAAGGTGAGTCACAAGACCTTTCCACCTTCAGAAATGACAAAGGCAAATCCTCATGTCCAAGGGTAGAACCCCATCCAAGCTTGATCCCATATCAAGATTGTGTTGAACACCATGCATCTTAGTCAAAGGGAGTACGACAGTACACGATGCGTTCATTGGTAGTGTTATGGCCCCAAACCACTTTTCCCAACTCATTAGCCAAATGAGAGGTGCTTCCCATGTATCCCGGACTACTTGGGTAGGATGATGTTGGGGCAACAGCAGGGAAAGAATAAATCACATTATGCCGCAACAACATGTAGGGAAAGAGTAAACCACATCCTACAATCACATGTCACAACCATCATAGGGAAAGGATAAACTACATCCTACGTGCATACAAACTGATAATAGGGAAAGGATGAACCATGTCTTACATGCATGCCAACCAACAATCAGAGGAAGGATCCTACATGTGGGTAAAGGACGAACCACGTCCCACCAACATGTCAACCATTGATCGTAGGGAATGAGCATCCTACATGTGGGGAAAGGATAAAGCACGTCCCACCGACATGTCCACATGTGACAACCGACATATGCCTATATGCATCTCTTACTAGGGTAAACATGTACAAGGAAAGGATGAACCACATCCTGTACGTAGTGAACCCATAGGGAAAGGAGTGAACCACAACCTATGGTCGCATATAGCTCCAAAAAGTACACCAAGCCCCTAGGAGCTCCCAAAGCTCAATGCTCATCCAAGGCCCTCATAGTAGGGTCTATCCACAACTCCCAGCCTCTCTCTGAAGGAAGATAATCTTGACCTTACCAAAAGGCTATGCAAGGATGACAATAATATGCACATTCAACCAGAAATGATAGATCTTGATTGCTCTCTATTGTACCATATCCAAATAGAGAGGTATCCAATACTTGGAGTTGTTATGGAACATGGATTCTCTGAAAAAATGAATCCCACTCAAGAATATCGCAATATACAATGGTGGTTACCAGCGCATGCTCAAATGGCTCACTAAAGAGCTTCCTCAACCAACTAGCTTTATAATAAGCCATACTTGTTGTTATATACATTCAGCCTCAATAGTGCTTCCAGAGCAACCGAATCAAAAGATATAGCACTAGATGTACTCTTTCCATCCATCACACTACCAATGGAGCCAACATCAAAATATCCATGGAATCTTAGATTCCGACAGTGTATCTCATATTATAGATAATAGTCACAGAGATATCTCAATAAGCAACTGTTCAATACATTAGGCTAATCCATAGATTGACTCAGAGTCTTCATAGCGAGGCATATGACTGATAGGGTGTTTATCAAGAACACCAGAGATCCCACAAGATATACATATGCGGACAAACAGCTTCTCCATCTCATCATACCTTTAAGTGCAGGGAATAGTGCATCAAGGCTAGGTCTTCTGTTAGGGCCCTATACTACTAGTGTAGCCCCTTATTGTTATTAGTGCAACCCCCTTATTGTATTGTTGTGCCCATGTAGTCCCCATATTGTTATTATTGTGCCCCATAGAAGCACATTATTGTTATTGTTGTGCCCTTACAATATTATTGTTATGTCGGCTCTGATTATACTGTGACCCTTTAGAGTCATATATATAGAAAAGAGGTTTTGTCATTTGTATCATCCAATAATTGTTCATTTGTGTAATGTAAAGGAGGTTTCCCACTCGAAGAGGCTCATTTTGAATTCATTTATCTATCTCTTCTTCTATTTTGTGAGTTGGTTGCATAACATTTGGTATAAGAGCTTTGGATTCTAAGGTTTCGCTGCTTCAAACAGGTCATCGTGGCATTTTCACTATAACATTTTTTCTACGAAGCTTCAGAAGCTAGAAAAAAAACCCATTTGAGACGAAATCGTGATGAACGTCATATCCAAATTTCAGATTGTTTCTCTCTATATGTTCAGAGATATGAACCGATGAAGTTAGGGTTTTTGCAGGGTCCCAAATTCCATCTCAAATAGGTGACCTTGGTAAAATCGTCATAACTTTCTCTCTGAGCATCAAGTTCAAATTTCATAAGAAGTGACAGAAAGAGGACTGACTGTAGTTTTTTGGGTACCGTTTTCAAGGCTGAAGGTCGAAACATTGGCACGTCGCACGTCGTACAATTTCGCTCTCGTGAACCAATCTATAATCAGGTCACTGTGGGAGATTAGGCATAACTCTTTCTTGGAAAATCAAATCTTGATCAGACTTGTGGGGTTGGAAAGGACTTAGAGGGCTACCACAGGACGTAATTTCAGACCTTGGAGATCTGAAATTACAAAGATACAACAAATTCAATATCGAGCTCCTACAAAGCGAAAAAAGTTGTGTAGTCTTTTTAAAAATTTGCATAAATTTTGTTTGAAAAATTAGTTTGAAATGATTAAAAGGGCATAGTGAAGAAAATTATCATTAGTTGATGCCCTGAAGAAAGAAAATGACAACACCTAGTAAGCAACCTGAAAGCTCTACTATGACACATGAAGAAGAGGAAGAAATGCAACATGATATATCAAAATTACGAGACCAAGTGTAACAAATTTCGCTCTCACAAAAAGTAACTGAAGCTAAGATGGATGGTTTAAATGGAATGGAAGCTAAGATGGATGGTATAGAAGAAAAACTTAAAGGCAACATGGAAGATTTGAAAATAGATTTGACAAAGTTGCTACAAGAAATGTTTACTAATGGCGAAAGGGTAGTAAAAGAAACTCATGATGAGAACAAAATAGATGTTAATCATGATTTCATAGTAACGTTAGATTGAAGACCCACCACATTCCAAAGATCGATATGAGGAAGTTTGATGGCAAGGATCCCATAACTTGGATACTACAAATGGAGCAATATTTTGATCTTCATAATGAACAAAACACACAAAAGGTACACATTGCAACTTTATATTTGGAACCTAATCAGTTTGTACGGTATCGATGGCTTTGCTCTCGTAAACAAATTGTTACATGGTCAATTTTTATGGAGGAAATGATAGCACATTATGAGGATACAAAGAGCAACACCTTCTTTAGCCAATTGATAAATCTCAAACAAAAGGGTTCAATGGTGGAGTACATTGAGGACTTCCAAAAATTGAATATAAGGGTAAAAGATATTCCAGAGGAACATAGAATTGATGTGTTCATAGGGACTTTAAAAGATAACATCCAACATGAGGTTCGCCTTTGGGAACCTAAATCATTGGAGAAGGCATTCAAGTTGGCAAGAAAAATTGAAAGCAAAATTATGGCAACAAGGAAGCCTACCACTCACAACTTTAAATATGGAAGTGTTGTTGCCCCTAGCCTTCCACAACTTACAAGGTTGATACCACAACAATTGGAAGAAAAAAGAGCAAAAAGGCTTTGTTACAGTTGTGATAGCAAATACACTAAAGGTCGTAAGTGTGCTGAGAAGAAATTATTTTACATAGATTGTGAAAAGGAGGAAGAAAATGAACAAGAAACGTCAAAAGAAGAGGATATACACCAGGAAAAAACCCTAGAGAAAGAAGAAATGACTCTGTGTTGTAATGCATTGGACGGAATTACCACTCCTCAAACTCTCAAGATAGAAGGACATATCAAGAAGAAAAAGGTAATAGTGTTGATTGAGTTGGGCAGTACCCATAATTTTATTCATTGTAAGATAGTCAAGGAATTGATTTACTTCCTATATCCAGCACTAGAGTGTCAAGTGATGGTTGCAAATATAGGAACTATAAACTGCTCTAGAAAGTGTCATAATATCAAGCTATCCATGGGAGAATATGTATTGAATAGCCCAATGCTTTCCATTCCAATGGGTGGTACTGATGTTATACTAGGAATCCAATGGCTACAAACTTTGGGTACGATAGCTTTTAATTTTTACAAACTTTTCTTGAAATTTTTTTCAAAAGGAAAGGAAGTTGAATTAAAGGGTATTGCAGAGAAATATGGAAAAGATACTCAGTTCTAACGACATGCCAAAGCTTCTAAAGAAAGAACAACGAGGCATAATTGCACAATTATGTTCGCAAG
Source organism: Pinus taeda (assembly GCA_000404065.3). NCBI lineage: Eukaryota > Viridiplantae > Streptophyta > Pinopsida > Pinales > Pinaceae > Pinus > Pinus taeda. The sequence continues at coordinate 431,354 of APFE030266029.1, read as the reverse complement.
AGGTTTCCACATCGAAATAATCTATTTCTCCAGATCTCCGAAAAGTCTTGGACAATCATTCCAAGGCATTTGAGACTCCCAAAGGCCTTCCACCTATTCGTGATCATGATCATGCTATTCATTTGATTCTAGGAAGTGTTCCTCCAAACATCAGGCCTTACAAATATCCCTATGCCCAAAAGAGTGAAATTGAACATATGGTTGCAGAAATTCTAGAGGTTGGTATAATTCAACCTAGTCAAAGTTCTTTCTCTGCTCCAGTAGTATTGGTGCACAAGAAGGATGGATCATGGTGCATGTGTTTGGATTAAAGGGAACTCAACAAGCTCATAATTAAAGATAAATTTCCCATTCCTGTCATTGATGAATTATTGGATGAATTATATGGAGCAATTTACTTCACCAAGTTGGATCTTCGTTCAAGATATCATCAAATCAGAATGAAGACTAAAGACATTCTGAAAACAACATTTAGAACTCATGAGGGTCATTATGATTTTTTGGTCACGCATTTTGGCCTTACCAATGCACCTTCTACATTTCAAGGCTTGATGAATTCCATTTTCAAACCCACCCTTAGAAAATTTGTTTTAGTATTTTTTGATGATATACTAATCTACAACAAGTCTTGAAAGGATCATGCTCAACGTGTTGAAAGGGTGCTCAAACGATTGGAGGAATATCTAGGCCATATTGTATCTCATGAAGGTGTTAAGGTAGACCCTAGCAAAATTAAAGCCATTAAGGAATTGAAAATTCCCACATCCATAAATAATCTGCAAGGATTTCTCGGGTTGACAAGGTATTATCGCAAGTTTGTTAAAAATTGTGGGAGAATAGCAGCACCTCTAACACCATTACTAAAGAAAGATGCATTTTCTTGGACTCCAGAAGCAACGAAGGCCTTTGAACATCTTAAAGAGGCAATGTGCCAAGCACCGGTCTTAGCTACGCCAGACTTCACAAAAACCTTTATTGTGGAATGCGATGCCTCTAAAAATGGAATTGGTGTTGTTTTAATGCAAGAAGGAAGACACGTTGCTTTTGAAAGTCGTCCAATCAAGGAAAGTATTTACACAAAGTTATTTATGAGAAGGAAATGTTGGAAATACTACATGCACTTAAGAAATGTAACCTTACCTAATGGGAAGACACTTCAAGGTAAAAATAGATCATGATAGTCTTAAATACTTTTTAGAACAAAGATTATCTTCAAAAGAGCAGCAAAAATGGGTCACAAAAATGTTGGGTTATGACTTTGAAATCATCTAAAAAAAAGGGAAGCAAAATGTTTTTGTAGGTGCACTCTCAAGAAAGGATGAGGATGTGGAAGCATTGGTTTCATTTCTATTGTCCAACCAGATTGGATAAACGAAGCAAGGGATGAATGGAAAAATGACGAAGAAGTGTTGGCACTCATTCAAAAGTAAGAGCAAGATCCCAATACATCTGATACATTTAGCTGGAAAATTGATTTGCTATGGTACAAAGATCGCTTATACCTCTGTAAGAATTTCGAAATCAAACAAAAGAATCTTCTAGAATTGCACACCTCCCCCTTAGGAGGGCACTCAAGATTTTTAAAAACTTATCACGAGGTTAAGAAGGAAATTTTTGGGATAGCCGTAAATCTAATATTCAAAAGTTTGTGGCGGAATGTTTGGTTTGCCAACAAAATAAAGTTGAGACAATTAAGACCTCGGGTCTGTTACAACCTTTATCCATTCCAAGTCAACGTTGGGAGGAGGTTTCAATGGATTTTATCACAGGTTTACCCGACTTCGAAGGAAAGAGTATCATCATGGTGGTAGTTGATCAACTTACCAAGTATGCACACTTTTGTGCATTATCTCATCCATTTAAAGCCAGTACAATTGCTACTACATTTATGGAAACAATTCAAAAGCTACATGGAAACCCAAAGACTATTGTAAGCAACAGAGATCCCATTTTCATTGGAAATTTTTGGACGGAATTATTTTCATGTCTAGGTACTCAATTAGCTCATAGCTCATCTTATCATCCTCAATCTAATGGGCAAACTAAGATAGTGAACAAATGTTTGGAAGGATATCTTCGTTGCTTTGTATATGATAAACAGACACAATGGGTCAAGAGGTTGCCTCTAGTTGAATGGCGATATAACACTTACTTCCATACTGCAGCGAAAATGACCCCATTTATGGAACCTTATGGATATCATCCATCGTCCATCACATAATCTTTAAGAGAAAATTCTAAGGTTCAAGCAGTGGAAGAACACATCAGGCATCAACAACAAGTTCTCCAACTCTTAAAGGATAACTTCACTTTGGTGCAAAATAGAATGAAACAACAGGGAGATCAACATCGTAGCGAAAGAAATTTGATGTAGGTGATTGGGTATTTCTACAACTACTACCATACAAACAAATGTCCCTCAAGCAAGCTAGGAAGGATAATAAATTATCATCAAAGTATTATGGTCCATGCAAGGTGTTGCAAAAGATTGGTATTATAGCATACAAATTGGAGCTTCCTGCATCTTCCCGAGTGCACCCAGTTTTCCATGTTTCATGCTTAAAGAAAGTTATAGGTGACAAGCTCCCAGTTCAAAGAATATTGCCAGAACTTGACAAGGAAGGAAAAATCATATTGGAACCCGAAGCAGTCACAGAAACAAGAACTCGACAGCTATGAAATCGATTAATTTCGGAGTATCTTATCAAGTGGAACAAATTACCCGCTGAAGATTCCACATGGAGGATGATAATTTTATACAAAAGCATCCAGAACTACTCAAGCGTTGAGGACAACACTTTTTTGGAGGAGAGGGGCATGTTAGGTCCCTATACTACTAGTGTAGCCCCTTATTGTTATTAGTGCAACCCCCTTATTGTATTGTTGTGCACATGTAGTCCCCATATTGTTATTATTGTGCCCCATAGAAGCCCACTAATGTTATTGTTGTACCCTTACAATATTATTGTTATGTTGACTTTGATTATATTGTGAACCCTTAGACTCTTATATAGAGAAAGGAGGTCTTGTCATTTGTATCATCCAATAATTGTTCATTTGTGTAATGTAAAGGAGGTTGCCCCCTCGAAAAGGATTCTTTTGAAGTCGTTGATCTATCTCTTCTTCTATTTTGTGAGTTGGTTGCATAACATCTTCCATCTTGACTTTAAAATTCAACTCCCTCTTACATTGATAAACGAGAGGGGCAGGCGCAGTTTGGTATACCGCCCATTTCGGACCCCCCCCGGCGGTAATGTTCGGATGGCGAAGGGGAGCCGAAATGGCATGAGGGTCGTCGGATGAGAAGCAATAGGCGAAGATGAAGAGTGATATGGCGGAGGATTAACATGATGTGATGGGATGGATTGGTGGGGTCGGGAATCGACATTAATGTGATGTCAAGAAATATGAAAAATAAGGAGGTTATGATCTTTAGGAAAATGATATGAAGGGAATGAATTAGCGAAGAGGCAATATGGGATTAATACTTCGGTTATGGGTTTTTTAAAACTTAGTATAGTGTTAATATCCAAAGTAAGCATATAAACCTTAGAGTAATCTTCACTCTTCTTTCAATTTCTTCTACACATGAAAACACAATGGATGTTTGATTATGGCGCATTAAGACTAGCAGCCTGTACATTTTCAAAAACATAAAATGAAGCTTTCCTTTTCTTTTGCTTCCCTAACATTTTATTTTCCTTTGCCTTCTTTATTTAGAGCAGCTAAATCCTAACATTTTATTGATATGGATGCCTATAAAACATCAAATTTTCCTAACATTTTAACTTTTTATTCTTTTGCATCCATATCCTATCTCAACATTTTTTCAAAATTATTTGACTAATATGCTAAATTATCAAAACTAGATAATGTTACAACACACCTGTCAGAAAGAGATCACCACATAGAGTACCAAGATGAGAGGCCTATCATTTTCAACCTTAAAGTAAAGGTTCGAATCAACTTCACTTCTTGTAAATCCCAGTTTCATTAGGTAGTTATCAATCCTCTCATACCAAGCCCGGGGTGCTTGCTTCAACCCATAGAGGACTTTCTTCAACCTGCATACATGTGTCTGTCGATCTTGAACTTCGAACCCCTCAGGGTGTTCTACATAGACTTCCTCCTTAAGTGAACCATGCAAGAAGGCAATCTTGACCAATGTTGCAATAATCGTTATTGGGATAATATCGATTCGGGAAAAAATCGTAAAATACAAAAATATTCATTTTTTTTCAATTTTTTTAATATCTAAAGCATCTACAACATAAAATAAATACATCGACACATAAATATGATAAAAGAACTAATATATAAGATGTGTAATATCATTTCTAGTGCTACATCACACATAACAGTGAATCATGTCCTAAATAGTCAATCCTGACTCCTGAGTCCCAACTCAGCCTCAAAATATCAACAAAAAATATAATAATGTATCTCATATCATGAGTCATAATCACATATACAATGAAATGAACCAAATAACTAATACCATTGATTTTTTCTGCCCCTCTTGCGAGAAAATGCAATAGCTTTCCCTCTAGATGTAGATGTCGGTGGAGTTGGCAATGGACTCTGTTGTGCTCTAGAAGATGAGAACTAGGAGCTACAAGAGGTAGACCACATCCTCTACTGGTGACAGGGGTAGCTTGGGTAGATTGTGTCACCTCCTCCTACTCCTCATCAAAAAATCGGCAAACAAAAAAAATTAAGATTTTTTTCCAAAAATTCGTGTTTTTTTCGTAATAATCATGATAATTTCAAGTTATCGCGATTATTTCGCGATTTTTTGCTGAAAAAATAATAAATAAATAAATAAAATTCACGTAATAATCAAGCGATAATATCGCCATTTTCAAAAAAATGTGATTTTTCGATATTATCGCGATTTTCGCAACATTGGACTTGACATCCATTTGATGAAGATTCCATCCTTGCGAGGCAACAAGGGCTATAATCGAACGGATGGTGGTGTAGCGGGCAACTGGTACAAATATCTCATCATAATCTACACCTTCCTTTTGAGAGAAGTCTCAAGCAACGAATCTAGCCTTGAACTTTTCAACACTTCCATCAGCGCCATGCTTGATCTTGTAGAGCCATTTCGAGGTAAGAATTGATTTGTCCATGGGTCTAGGGACCACATCCTAGACATCATTCTTCATAATCGACTCATACTCTTCGTTCATTGCATCCTTCCAAACTTGGTGTTTGAGAGCTTCTTTGAATGTGCAAGGCTCAGATTGAACAATGGTGCTCATAGCAGTTAAGTACCCTTGGTACCGGCTTCTTGCTTTCACAAAATGTCCCCCTAGGTGCAACATGTCTCTCGACATCTTCGAGAGTCTCCCTAAGCCATGACGGTCTCCTTTTCGAGGAGGGCTCATGAGGGGGTGGATCAATGGGATCCATTGGTCCTTCAGCATCGGGCATCTGGTCATCTTGCGGTTCTCCTGGCTTTCTGGAATCTGCTTCTTTGTCCTTCCTTGGAAGAGGAAGGTTACTAATCTTCCCAAGGGCAACGTCCTCATCCGAAGTGACATCATGACTTATCTCCACTTCTCTTTGACCAGGCACATAGATTTTATATGCCTTAGAGGTTTCACTGTAGCCCACAAATGTTCCTTTCTTTCCAGAAGCATCCAATTTGCTTCTCTTTTCTTTCGGCACATGAAAATATATGGGGCTACCAAAAATTCTAAAGTGAGAAACATAAGGTTTCTTACCGATGAAAACTTCTTCGGGAGTCTTGGAGTCCAACGCTTGATGAGGGCATCTATTTTGAACATACACGGCAACATTTGTAGCTTCGGCCCATAAGAACTTCGGAAGGCTTTGATCATGAAGCATGGCACCGATGGCTTCTACGAGAGAACTGTTCTTCCTTTCAGCAACACCATTTTGCTCAGGAGTATATGCGGTAGTAGTCTCCCTCTTAATCCCAGCTTCTCTACAATAATCTTTGAACTCATTTGATTCGTATTTGGTTCCATTATCAATCCTCAGTATTTTCATCTTCTTCCTAGTTTGATTTTGAACCAAAGCTTTGAAAGAACAGAACCATGAGAATACTTCGTCCTTCTTTTTCAAGAAATATATCCAAATCTTGCGAGAGAAATAGTCTATAAAGGTTGCATAATATAAGTATCCTCCCAATGAGTTCACGGGCATTGCACCAGATAGATCAGAATGAATCAAGTGCAATATGTCAATAGTCTTGCTATCACTTGAGGGGAATGGTCCCCTTGTATCCTTTCCTTCGGCACACCCCTGACAAAAACCTTCATGTTCTACTTTAAATTCAGGCATACCTGTCACCATCTTCCTTGCATCGGGTAGAGCCTTATAATGTAGATGAGCAAACCTCTGGTGCCATAATTTAGATTGAAGTGATGTGTCACAAGACATAGCTCCCAACGCGCTTCCTCCAACTTGATATAGGCTATCAACCTGAAGCTTAGTGTAAATGCATCTTTGAAATTTTTATCCACACACATACCTTTCCATCGATGAATGCCACCTTGAATCCTTTGTCCTCCATCACCGAGATAGATACCAGCTTCTTCTTTAGATCGAGTACATATAGTACTTCTTGTAGATGAATGGTGTTACCCTGATTCAATTGAAGACTAACATTCCCAACTCCCTTCACAGGATAGGTGGCATTGTCTCCCAGGATAATTTCTAAATTTGTATCCCTTTCAATCAGATTTGAAAGAGCTTCCTTATACCAGGTGAAGTGCCTTGAGGCACCAATATCAATCAACCAATTTACCAGTGTCCGGAGGAGATGCAGTAGAAAGGGCAAATATAAGATAGAATTATTTTTGCTTGTTATCAACAACATTAGATTCATCATACCTGGTGTTTCTTCATCTCTTGGTAAGGCGACCATTTCCTTGATGAGGAGCGGGAGCCTTCCTTTTTCCTTGGTTGTTGAATCTACCATTCCTTTGATTGTTGTTGCCCCTAAAATTGTTGTTGTTGTGGTTGTCATCATCATGAGGTGTATCCCTTCTATTAGGACACTCCCTAGCATAGTGACCAAACTTGTTGCAAATGAAGCATCTTCCCTTCCTTCCATTTTTGAAACTCGACCTTCCTTGACATTGCTTCTTTGAACTTGCATTGTTCTTCTTTTTAGCAGCGGAAAATGCAGTAGGATCATTCCTATTTGAAGACATATCTAGTTCCATCATCCTTGTTTCTTCTTGAGACCATCTAGTCAACAATTCTTCAAAACCTAGAATCTTGTCGTTATTAAGAATAGTAGTGTTGAACACGTGCCATTTACGAGGGAGTCCTCCAAGGGCAATGAGGGTAAGCTCCCTATCAGCAATAGCTTCTCCAATCGAAAGAAGATCATTTTTTATCTCAGTAATCCTCATGAAGTAGGATTGAATATCTTCATTTCTTCCTTTCTTTATATCATTCAGGTTGTTCTTGAGAAAAAGAATTTGATTTGCATTACTAGATTTGAACATGCCAACCAACCTCTCATATGTCTCCTTTGAAGTGGTCAAATCGAAAATGTAAGCAACTAAATGCTTATGAATAGAATCCATGATGATCTTCTTGGCTTTGACTTCACCCTTCTTGTATTTGGTTTTAGCAGTAGCTGATGCATTAGAAGGAGGTTCTGAAATCTTTCCTTGCACATAATCCATCACATCTTGCTCTTCTAATGTCAAATCAAGAGACATCTTCCATGCATGATAATCAGACTTATCATGAAGCTTATCATTGGACTTGAAGTAAGATGTGGAAGCCATTGAATCTTGTCTTTGATCAGTGATTGCTCCTCTTGGTGATTGCTCTTCTCACTCTTGCTTGGGCTTTGTCTTCACCTCAGCTCTAAGACCATGTTAATTTTAGGATAACAATGTTATGTTCTATGCTTAGAGCAATTTTACTTCAATTTCATTACTAGCCCAATATCAATATCGAATTTAGAAATCACATCAACATGATAGTAAAATGCAGATAGAACATAAACAATAACAGTAGAAGACTAGCCAAGACCAGAGGACACGAGATATAGCACCAACCAGGGACAAACCCCAATGTGGGGAAACCCTTGATCAATTCTTCTTATAATTCTTCAAAAGTTCATCAGAGAGAGAGAGTACAATGTATAATATTCACTTGTCCAATTACAGTAAAAATCTTATCAGTCAACAGAAAGAGAAAGCCCTAACCAAAATGTCAACATTTGTCAATAGGGCAGAATTCTTCCTCAATTCAGCTCAGTCAAACCCAATCAACTTCGGCCTCCCAACAAGTCTAATCAACCCAAAACAATCTAAAAAAAGTCCAATCAAAATTGGTCAACAAAAGTCAACACTACGGCCAACCCTATCACAATCAACGTTGGTCAAATAGGAGGACAGATTGCCTCGATTTTTGTGCCCAAAACTATGGCCTGCTAAGATAGTATTCCTCCACCCAAAACCGCACCAAAACAGGTCAACACAAGTCAAAACAAGCTAAAATTTTCGGTCAAATCTGGTCAACACTTGGAACAAAAACCCTTCCTTCCCTTCGCAAGTGTGGAGAGTAGCTTCAGATTTTCGTACCCAATCAATGAAGGAGAGAGAAGATGTGAGAGAGTGAAGTGTCTAAATGAGGAGGAGGCATCATGTATTTATAAGCAAACATTGAGGATGAATAGACATGATTGTTGGGCTTTTGAGCCTACATGAGTTTGTTGGCCGACCTTGACAATTTGTCCATAACCAAAATAGATTCATAACTTCATTTGTACATGTCAGAATGGGATGATTTTTTGATCAATCCTACACCTCTCGAAGAGAGGAATCCAAGAAAAATATAAGTTGCCTTATATGATTTGTCCAATGTGAAGCTTGGCCCTAGTTGCCAAATTTAACACAACCAGAATTTGGTCCTATAACAAGAAAAAGTGGAGGGATTGGCTAGGGTGGAATCTTTCCCCACCCAAACTAATCAGAGAAAGGGGTCTTAAAACCCTCCAAGAGCTTCAACCTAAAAATCAGAAAGAATAACAATCCATGACGATCATAATGACTCTCCTCCCTTCCTTTTATAGATTTGCTTTGGACTTTTCCCTCCTAAATTTAATTTTGAGTGACTAGCAAGTTTCCCTCCATTTGCCCCAAATTTAACTTTTATTATCTAATGTTACCTAAGTTACATTAAATAATAAGTTCCCCCTTTTTAAATGACTATAGCTTACGAGGTTAAATAGGCTAATACGTCCTTTCCTTGGGCAATCAATTCAAAGAGGACAATATAGGGTCTATGATTAGAGGCCATCCATGGACGAATTTTGGAGAAAAGATGATTACTCAGAAGAAGATTGCTCCATAGAAGAAAGTGATCCAAACAAGTTGCAAGGTACCTAAAATGCATTCACCTATTCGACCATGTATATTTACCCTTATCCAACTATATATCCAAAACATCCCATTTCGAGATTAGATCCTCCATGCTTTCTCAAAAAGGGTCTCTTACACTATGAGCTCTCCTTTTTTCTTTATGACTTAAAGTAACATTGAAGTCACCAACAATCATATTATTTTGTGGATATTCTGAGTCTTTTAGGGCTATCAAAGATTCGCAGCATTCTTCCTTCTCCCCATAACCAACAAGCATACAATTGTTTATAACATTTATCCTCTACCCAGTCTAATCATGAATATATCTCAATAAGATCTAGTATTGAGTATGATAATAGAAATCTAAACGTAGAGTAAGACTATTCCATATTGTCCAAATGCCTCCAAATGCACCTTTGGAACTAATTGTTGTTGCTTCACAAATTTTCCAATGTGCTTTACATGCATTTATGGCTTCCTTTTCCTCTAGCTTAGTCCCCTGGATGCGAAGGATAGAAGGTTTCTTTTGGAATATAAGATTCCTCAAAGATTTTGTTTTTATCCTACTACCCATGCCCTATAGTTCCAAGAGACTATAATCATTACTCGATACTTGGTTTGGGACCTCCACCCTAAGGCGAAATGTGACCACAGAATTTTTGACATTCCTTGAGCATGCTCCCACAAATCTCTCTATGGTTGTCTTGTGCCCAAATTTTTATCCTTGTTTTCTATCTCCTCCCACTTTTCCTTGGGAGACTTCCTACCTGGTTTTTTATTTTGCCTTTCTTCAGTTCTATCATCCTCTTTTTCTTCCTCATCAGACTGTTACTAAGCTTTTTTCCTAGTTAGAACGGTTGATGAGTGTTGAACCATTTCCACTATTCTACCTTCCTATGAGCCTATTCTACCTTCCTTGGTGCACTCAAGCAACTTAATCACTATTTTCACTATTTGTTGTTGATGGAGAAAAATTGGAATTTGGAATTTTTCTTGTTGCCTTGGACCTATGAGTTTCAATAGGCCTGACGGCCCTTGAACTTCTTTAGAAACCTTTGGAGGTACAACTTACTATCCGAACTACTTTTTGACAACTTGCCATTGCTACTCATTATCCTGCACTTATTGGGGTGACTGGCAGATTCTTTTTGCAATCTTCTGCAAAGTGGCCATATTCATGGCATATTTTGCACTTGAAGAGTAATTGCTCATAATCCAAAGGCTAGACGTGACTCTAGTTGTCCAATGTCTCACAAGAATTGCTTCCAAAAGTCAACTTCGATGCATATTCTGACACAAGCAAACATTTTGTCCATTGGTTCGGACCTATCTATATATCAAACGCAAGAATCCCCTATACAACGCATAATATTTTTATTTTTATTTTTGAAACTGACTTTCGGATTAATCACATCATCAATATTTGTTGGTCGACGTTTCGAAGCCTCTAATGTGAAATGCAAATGTGAAAAATTTGTGATTGCAATAAACTGGAAACTATTCTTCTAACTGATGTGTTTTATTTGTCTTTTGTTATTTAATTAACTGCAAATAACGAAAAGCTCAATGTTGCAATCTTCACAATTAAAATAAACACTGCGGAAAATAAATCAAGAACTGAGAAATAATGCACGCACATAAAATGACACCAAAGTTTGGACTAACGTCACCAGAAATACCCTGAAGGGAAAACCAGTGCAACAAATGAGGATTTATATTATTATGCAGCAAATATAAAGAATTACAATCTGGATTCCCAACTAGCAATCCTCCAACAATCTATCTTAACTGGAAAATAATCTAGGAAATACTTTTCCCTCGTAGCAACTGGATTTGGCCCTCTCTGGCAAATTTGCACTTCCCGGCTAATCACACAGTTGCACTGGAAATGCACACTATCTGCTTACAATAATTCAATCTACCTCTATATCACTTCTAAATGAGTCATCTTGCCCTTCTCTACCCCTAGATCCAATTCGCTCTGCCTCCGGGATATAGATCCGAGATCCTGCACTTCGCTTTAGATCATGCATTGCACCTTCTGGACAACTAGGTAACTTACACTACAGATTTTCAGCCCCCCTGCTGGATAATTCGGCCTGCCTTTCCTTCAAAAACTAGAAGACCTCCTGAGAATTTCTCCAGAAATTCTCACTGCTACAAACCCCTGCTGCAATCTTTCCTTGGTTCAAAATTTGCCCTCACTAAATCTGCGAACTGGGTAGCTCGATCTGCCTTGATCACGCTGATCACTCTGATGCAATTGATGCTTTCTCCAAGTCTTTCAACCTGCTCTTATAATCTCTCGCTGAGACATCAATGGCCACGATTTAATCTCCATTGATAGCTAAGATCAATTAGACTTCATCAATAGAAGTCTCTAGAGCAATCTCGAACATCCTTAATTAATTATCTTTAATTTACCATATTTCCTAAGTTAAACTTAGGAAATATTTTAATTATGGCAAATTAATTTTCTGGGTTTTGGAGATTCAATGTTCCTTAGCCTCTTAGCATCATATGAGACTAGAACCCCTGTCCGATGCTAGCATAAACTAACAGAAAAGGGAGGTGAGATTGGAGGATCCAAACACGAACAATTGAAGAAATGTCATGCACAAAATTGAAGCCTAGAGACCACCAATTTAGGTACATATCTCTAGTGCTAAAATAGAATGGACCAAACCTGAATATCAGGTATCTATCTTGATCTTCGTTATTTTCAAAAAGGAAAGCATAAATCCTTTCACCACAAAAGTAGTGGGTCAGACTGCCTTTAATCAAAACCTGCCGATCCCTGAATATGGACCAATCCTGGATATCAAATCTCTATCTTCTTTATTTTAAAAAAGAAGGGCATAAATCCTTTGACCACAAAAGTAGTGGGTCAGCTTGCCTTTAATCAAAACCTGCCAATTCCTTTGGACCCAGGTCGCCATGGCTCCTGGAGATGGGCAAATCTTAGTGATTTTACCTATCAAACCTCGATTTGCCAGGGCCAGAGACATTTATGCCTTCAGGATGAAATAGGGATGGAGACTTCATGAATGTTCTCCAGCTTCTTCACAAAACAAATTGGCTGAGACTTTAAAGATTTCCCTAATGGAGACACCAAACTTTGAAACACAGCCACTTGAGGGCCTGGAGGGGGAGGCAAAGCTACTCTCAAAGCAGGATCCATGATTGTGGCCAAGATGAATCTAAGGTTATCTCAAATGCACGCATGGGCTATAACAAATTTATATCTATACATCTACCAAAGATTATTTTTGCATTTTCAAGTTTTTGTGGCTTTGAGAATATGAATGGTAAGAGAATCATATTTCTATAACTCAAAATGCTTGTTTGCTGTATTTGGTGCATACATGTACAAATACCATAAATATCCATATTTGACGAAAAAACAAATATGACCAAAATAAGAGTCTAGTCCAAAATTCATATTTGGAAAAAGCAAATACAGCTGAATACGATAAAATACAGCCAAAATACAACCAAATACAATACAGTCAATATATAACAAAAATAAGGTCCATGACATATTGACAGTATTATTCATATATATGGCCAGATACGACCATATCAGTACTTTGGCCATATTTCTGTATCTGAAGGCCAGCTACAGCTGTGTGTTGTAAGTGTGATTTGCTGAACATTTTTTTGCTTACCAAACTCAAAAGTAGACTCAAACCTAGGAAATGCAGAATCATATAGATTTTCTATAACTCAATTCTATCAATATAGTTCTTCAGAATAAGACAAATATTATTACCTACCAAGTCTTTGTAAGGTTACTGAAAACTCCTGCAACCTAACCACCTGTTTATGTAGCAGAACCATTTTGAGGTACAAAACATCCTAGAAATGCCCCTGACAATTTTCTGAGGTGTTGCCAAAACGGAAATGTGCCAACTGCCAACATAACGTTGTTCTCTGCATTTCTTCAGAATCTTGTTTCGTAAATTGCAGGTTTGAGGAACCCAAACCTTGTGGTACCCACTCAGAACAACAAAACTAAAAAAAAATAGCAGAATCTTTCTAAATGAAACATAAAAATTTGCAAAAAAGGAACAAAATTCAACATATAAAAAGAGGGTTTCCAAGTTTACACGTAACTGCTGCATTTGGATTTATGACCCAGGTAACCATATCCTTACGTGTTTTGGAAACCATTTCAAAGTGTCAGGTAAATTCAAGGGAAATTCTACTGTAAGAGAGCCTCATAATTTGATAGTATAATGTAAGGCATAATTTCATGGGTAATTGACTCAGCTATGAAAATGCAGATTTACTAAAATCCTCTAAAATGATATTTATCCTTTAACATATTTTTTAAACAACATTGGCTAACATGTGTAAGGAGTAGCATTATGGTGTTTTTATAGTGAAATGCAACTGGAGTTTCTTCAAGATCTATTTGTTACTGTATCATCGCTTTAAAATAAAGTTTGCCTAACAATTCCATCATTACAAGTGGTCAAAAGCCCTAAAACAATAAACAAATGCATATTAACTTCAAAAATTTAATTTCCATGAGCAACAACAAGTGTCATACATTTCTCCCTGTTATTTTTATTTAATATTTAAGACAAAATCATCTGACACAAGCTGGCCCCTGTTAAGATACTTTCTTATTGTAATGCAATTAGTAACTTAAAAGTAGAAACATCTGACAGAATCATTAAACTGATTTGGCTAGTAGTTAAAGCCTAAAGGTATACATAGGAGATCCTCGAGACTTAAGTAACCACATTTGATAACCCCACCTCCAAAAAAGGACATAAAAATGAACTTCGTGACACAAAATTATTTTCCGTGATGAACAGAAGACCCTAAAAAGAGTTTATCATTTTTCACTAACTAGAGAAGGAAAAAGTGTATTTAATAAGTAGTGAAGGAAGAACAATTTCGATATCCCACTGATAAAAGAAAATTTACTAACCCATTAAGTATGATACAAATTTTATGCATTTTGCTAGACAAGGGTAATGAAGCGCCTTGCAAACAAAGTGCCAATACCGAGCAACTCAGCATTTTAATCCAAAAACTAATTTGCAAAAACGCAAATTTTATTTGAGATGGAACCTAAAATAATACTTGATGAAGGATCCCATGAAACATGGGAACACTACAAAATAAAAATAACAACTGCATTTCTTATGTTGAACTGAATAGAGATCTCTCCGTGAAACAAGCTACATGTGGTGCTACTCTATTTAAACCCTAAAAATATGAGGCTATACCCAGCAACTAGCAGATCATAACCATGTTACTAATTATGATTTCAGTAGTAAACAACTACTACAGCCAAAGCCGAAGACTGTCAACAAAAGAAGTCAAAACCTTACTTCAGCCGTGAGAGCCTGTAAAAATCTCAAATATACCACAACAAGACATCCATGACGTTCGAGGCTCCCTTTGCAACAATACATCATTCTGGAAAAGACAAACAAATAAAGAATCCCAAATGAGAATCTGTTTGCTTGGTCTCATGATTAAAGACCCACCAAAAGACACATTTTTCAATTTGCAAAAACAATCCCAGCACATGAGAGTCTAATACAAGGAACACAAACCTTATCTCCTACATTTTGGAGATGCAACGCAGCTTCCTCTGTGGCATTCTCCTTGGTGTCATTTGGGTTGTCTTCAAGTTCAACCTGAGAAGACCCCAAGTCATCTCTATTGATTTCTCTGCTAGTGGAAATCATAGGCTCAGTTATTGCTTGACCAGATTCAGTTTTGATCGAGGTCACGGCTATTTCATTTGATTCCAGTAAAGCATTTTCTTTCACTTTACATGGTGACTCACTTTCTGTAACAGCAGCAACTGAAGAAATTAGTGATACACCTTGGGTTTGCTCAAAGTTGCTGAGTGATTCAGTCAATCCCTCTAATGTATCATGATTATCAGTATGCGCTTCATTAGTAACATGAATGTGCTCCTCACACCTTAATTCCAACGAGGATGCTTTAAATAAGGAATTTACTTGCCCATATGGATCATGTGGAGACCCAAATAAAAAACAGGCTTCCTTTCCTACATTTTGGGGATGCAATTCAACTTCCTCTGTGGTGTTGTTCTTGGTGTCACTTGGGTCATCTTCAACCTGAGGAGACCTCGAGTCATCTCTACGGATTTCTATGCCAGCAGAAATCATAGGCTCAGTTGTCACTTCACTGGATTCAGTTATGATCAAGGGCATAGCCACTACATTTGATTCCAATAGAGTATCTTCTTCCACTGTACGAGTAGACTCACTTTCTGTAACACTAGCAACTGAAGAAATTAGTGATGCACCTTGGGTTTGTTCACAGTTGTTAAGAAATTCAGTCAATCCCTCTACTGTAGCGGGACTAACTGTACTCACTTCATTAGTAACCTGTATGTGCTCCTCATTCCTGAAGTCCAACGAGGATTCTTTAAATAAGGAGTTTGCTTGCTCATCTTGACCCTGTGGAGACTCAAAAACAATACAAGCTTCGTTTCCTGCATTTTGAGGATACAATACAGCTTCTCCTGTGGCGTTTTCCTTGGTGTCAGTTGGGTTGTCTTCAACCTGAGAAAACCCCAAGTCATCTCTACTGATTTCTCTGCCGGCAAAAATCATTAGCTCAGTTATCGCATTACTGGATTCAGTTTTGATCAACGGCATAGCCATTGCATTTGATTCCAATAGAGTATTTTCTTCCACAGTACAAGTAGACCCACTTTCTGTAACATCAACAACTGAAGAAATTAGTGATGAGCCTTGGGTTTGTTGTTCAGAGTTGCTAAGTGATTTAGTCAATCCCTCTACTGTAGCAGGACCGTGCTCCTCATTCCTGAGGTTCGACGAGGATTCTTTAAATAAAGAGTTTGCTTGCCCATCTTGATCCTGTGGAGACTCAAAAACTATACAATCTTTCTGTCCTGCATTTTGAGGATACAGTGTAGCTTCCCCTGTAGCATTCTCCTTGGTGTCAGTTGGGCTGTCTTCAACCTGAGAAGACCCGAAGTCATCTCTGCTGATTTCTCCACCCGTGGAAATCATGGGCTCAGTTATCATTTCACTGGATTCAGTTTTGATCAAGGCCACATCCGTTACATCTGATTCAAGTAAATTATTTTCTTTCACTTTACAAGTTAACTCACTTTCTGTAACAGAGGCAACTGAAGAAATTAGTGATGCTCCTTGGGTTTCAGCCAATCCCTCCTCTAATGTGGCATGACTAATGTTACGCACTTCATTAGTAACATGGATCTGCTCATCATTCCTGAAATCCAACGAGGATTCATTAGAAAAGTTTATTTTCCATCTTGATCCTCTGGAGACTCAGAATCATCAACATGAACCAGAGAAACTGGTATATTAGCCTCACTGCTTAATTCCTTCCATGGTGTTTCTAAAACACCTTCAGACTCGCACTCTTGCTCTTGAGAAGTTAAAATAACTGTGTCATAAGAATTATGTTCTGAAAACCGCTGACAATTCATGCTTTGAAAAGATCTAGGTGAGTCTACAGAACCCAAACTCTGGACAGATTCATTTGGATCGACTACTGCTGTGGAAGATACAACCTCAAGCTTACTTTCATCATCATCACTAACCTCCGAAGCGTTAGATTGGCTTCCCACGGTAATATCTGAGCTTTCTGCAAGAAAATGTCCACATAAATCAGTGAATGACCCGGCACTTTGAATCTCTTTATGCTTATCTTCTACTTCTCCCGAAGACAAAACCTGAAGTTTACTTTCATCTCCACCGACAATCTCAGAACTAGTAAACACCGAAGCAACGTCTGTTCTAGCATCAAGTTCACTTTCCTGGGTTTCATCGCCGCTATATTTCTCTGAGGATTGAACCGAACTTTTCATCTTAATATCTGTATCTTCCTCAGGATGAGGCTCGACTGCATCAGTGAATGGAGATGGGCTTTCAGTGAGGCCATTATTGTCGTGTACTAATATATCACATGAACTCTCGGACCTATTGTGAACGACTCCTAAACTGATATCAGTGCTTTCCACGGGATGGTTCTGGTACCCTTGTGTATCAGGGAATGAGTTTTCTTGTATCTGCTCTTCTTGCTTGGATCCATCATAAGTTGGAGATCCGGACTCCGCATCTGGAGAACTCCCGTCACCTTCTCGAGCCTGAACAGGTGTTTTGGGGCTGATGCCATCATCCTCATTATCATTTCCATGATCATGGTCACGCTCGTTGGCTACAATCAGAGGATCGATATAAATAAATGCATGGCCATTTACATACAAAATAATGCCAGGTACCCACCCGCATCTCAAAAACAACAACAAAAAACAGAATTGTGTACAATCATGCTACCAACCCAGCCATCACAGAAACAATGATGCATCCAATCCTCCAGAACACCAACACAAACGGAATTTGTACATCACAAACAATTTGTACATCACAAACATTAGAGAGAAGAGAGTAAGAGTACCTGAATCTTCAACACAAACGGAATTTGTACATCACAAACATTAGAGAAAAGAGAGTAAGAGTACCTGAATCTTCATGGCATGCAGGGACCACTACTTCGTCCTTCTTCTTCTTGGCAGACTTTCTTCTCTTTGAACCGGAAGGCATACTTATAAACCCCAACTCCTTCTCACCCTTTTGTACAGAACGATCAGTGCCTGGATTAGAAGTTCCACCAAACAGCTGCACTAAACAGAAGAAAGTTGCAGGGTGCCCACGATGGGATAATAATTTGCCGGTTAGATAATCGATTCAAAGTCCTCTCCTGACCACCGTCAAAACCGGATAAAGAAGGGCCCAAAATCTCATCTGGGCTCCACAGTTTTTGCTTGGAAAAAGAGAAACCCAAAAGCCTTTGCGGATACCAAACTTTGGAGTAACAGAAAGTGCGGGAAGCCCATAAGCCTATGGCAAAAAGCATATAAAAACAATAATGATGTCCAGAATCCTCACCTTCCAGAAATTGGCAGAAGTTTTATCGTAATTGACAACATAGCGCGTCACACTTTGCATGTCCCTACTTTACTGCCCTAAGGTTTTTTACTTATCAATAAAACGGTTCGATCTGCTGTTACATTCCATTTATTTTATCCTGGCCCTCTTCCGAATTGTATGAGTTATAATAATAATAATCCTTCCATGATTCCTTACCCTCACTCTCGTGGCTCCTTGTATCCAGATGCTTTTACATTTCCATCTCCCATCTCCTCCCTGAATACCTATCAACATATTCAATGTTCTATTACCAAAATCCAATTACTGTGACTTTGATCGATCAAATTTCCTATTATAGTGGCTTCACCCTTCTCCACTCTCCAGCAAAAACTAAAACAAAATACAAAGGTTAAACTCTTTTAAAATTTAGTTTCTAACATCACTAGAATGATAATATCAATAATATGAAAATGGTAATGGTATGCAATTTTAGGTTAAAATATATTTGGGAGGTTTTGATGGCATATTAATTTGATTTTATTAAATATTTATGTTGTTTATCTATAATTTAACATTGGGAATTTAATTTTTGTTATTTTTTATTATTATTTAAAATTATTTATTTGTAAGGTGATCGGTTGACGTCTTATTATGGGGTTTCTTTGATCATAAATTATTATGGTTGATCCATAGTTTAACATTGGGAATTCAATTTTTTTTACTTTTTATTATTATTTAAGGTCTTTAATTAAGCTATATTTAAGCTAAGCTAAAAGTTAGCTACTATGTAACCCTTGTTTTAATATTATGTTTGGTTTTCAATTTTATAATATTATATTAAATTTGTCATTTTATGATGTTGAAACTTTAAATTTATTTTTATTTTTTTAAATGTAAAACACAAAATCTTAATCATAAAATATGATTATTCAATTTATATATGTGCACATAAGTCAATTGAGTTTATTTGGATTATAATGGAGGAATGATTGGAATCCTCCCAGCTAAGCTTGATTCCCACGATTGACATAATGAACTTTGTTGAACTTATAACTCAATTCCCACAAGTGACATAATGAACTTTATTGAATTTATAATAATAATAATAATATCCATGAACTTGTAACTCAATTCCCACAAGTGACATAATGAACTTTATTGAATTTATAATAATAATAATAATATCCATTTTTAAGGTCACAGCGAGACACCAAATTGGTGTATGAGACCCCCTTGTTTGTGGGACAAGGGACCCACCTCCGAGCAGCGATTTGACTGCTAAGTCTACGAAGGCATACATACTCTACCCCCCTCTGGTTTTGAACCTGTGACCT